>ML099272.1:0-12688 GCA_003697995.1 Taxidea taxus jeffersonii
GACGTAGCAGATGTTTATTCCTCTTGTGGCGAGTGGTTGACAACCCAGTAGTTGGTTTAAAAACCCTACCCCAATTCACCCAGAAGACATTTCACACCAGGCTGGGGTAGCCCTGAACACGTTTTTGTGGTTTTTGCTTTGAAAGCAGCAAGCAGACCCAACCCCATTCCATAAAAAGTCAAAACCAAAGGCAATGTCCCCTTAAAGCAAGACAAACTTAGCTAAGCCCTATCCTAACTACTGAGCTGTTTTTGATCTCCCCCCACCCCCGGGGTCACCCCTTCTACACTGTGAGAAGAGCGGAGTATTTTGCAATGTCACCTTTCATACCTGTGGCACATAAAATGCAGAGCAAGTTAACAGTCACATAACAGTTGTTTTTCTTTTTAAAGTTTTGCATTAAACACACGCACACAACAGAGTTTTCCTTATTTTTGTACGGTTTTTGAGATTGCCCCCACCCACCTCTGAATACTTACCACATACAACCTCATTTAAAAAACCTACTTTTTCCAAAAAAGGAGTTAACACACTGACATTCCCCCCCTTTTCAAAGGGAGACACAGGAGGGTCCTTCCAATCGTATTTACCAACAGATTTGACCAATGCTTTAACATCAAATCTAAGGTTTTACTTCAAAATCAACTACAGCGGGAAGGGGAAGAAAGAGAAGGTCCAGCTGGACAAGTAACCAGGGGAGGGGGACAGTGGAGCAAATAGATCAGATACCACTGTCAAGCGTATTTTGTCCAAAAGGTCTGCACACTTCAGACAGCCCCATAAACCAAGTCACACACAAAATCATTACTGCCAGTCAAAATTACTGCAAATCAAGCTCATGGTTCAAATGACTACAGAATACAGGAAGAATAGCCAACTCCTGGAAGCTGAAGTCATCAGGTTAAGCATTAACAAATCCTTTAGAGGACACATGGGAATACATGTAACAAGTTTCCCTATTACCAGGAGTGGGATCATCGGTTTCCTTTGCAGAGAAAGTAGACTTTACTTCCTTCCATGTTTCTTGCCTAGGATATCAATGACTCCCAATCCATATACACCTATGTATTTTTTCCCTTTTCTTTGGATATACAAGTGCCAGTACTCAAATCTCTATTCAGAGGTGTGGGTGATACAAGTTCAGGCTCCCAAGTTCTCTCCAAAAAATGGGGATGTACAAAGAAACCACCAATGCCCCCAACTCCAAGCCCTCATAGATCCCTAGAATAAAACTAACCATGCACTAAGAAACTGAGCTTCAAGGGAGATTCATGCAACCCTCCACACTCCCCACTGATGTTACTCCCTAGCTCACAAGAACACCTACCCCATGCCGCCTCTGCCTCCACGGCCACCTCCACGACCTCTGGGTTCATAGCCACCGCTGCTACGGTTGTAACCACCGCCACCGCCCCGGCCGCGGCCCCCACGGTCCTGCTGGCCTCCCCCGTAGCCACCGCCACCACCACTCTGGTCCTGATTGCCGTAACCGCCGCCGCCACCACTCATGGAGGACTGATCTTGGCCGTAGTTACCTGTCAGAAGAGAAAGAACTCTTTAAAGAAAAAAATGCACATTGCCATTAAACACTGCCAAAAGATAGAAGACAATGAAAATAAAGCCAGATGAGAAACAAGAATGCAAAATTCTCAAGAACCTCTTAGGGCAAGGGGCCAAGCAGTGTATATAAATCTCCACAGAAAATAGAGATGAAACAAAGCTGAAGACCCCTCACCTCCACCACCCCCTCCGCCACCACCTCCACTGCTACTGTTGTACTGGTTCTGCTGTCCATAGCCTTGAGGGGGATTATAGGAGCTTTGCTGCTGTCCATAGCCTTGTTGCTGTCCACTATAGCCAGACTGCTGGCCATAGCCCCCACTCTGGGGCTGCCCGTAGCCGCTGCTCTGAGAACCACTACCATAACTAAGGAAAAAGAAAAAAAAAAAAAACAAAAAAACAGAATCATAATGCCAGCAGGTCTAAAACTTCATGTTTGGCACATCCCATCTCCATACCCAACCCCCATTTCAAAGATTCCTACCCCCTCCCCCGACAATTACTCCTAATTGCTCTTGTTGCTGATATACCATTCCTTATCAATTCAGCCCTAACCACATTCCAAGCCTTCCCCTCAAAACTTACCTTCCCGAGGTGCTGCTAGGAGCTGGCTGCTGGCCATAGCCAGGATAAGAGGACTGTTGCCCATAAGATGACTGAGAACTCTGGCTACTGCCATAGCCACCAGCTGAGCCATATCCCTGGGGAGCTGACTGAGTGCCATAGCCTGCTACGAGGAAAAGAAAAGTCACAAAGACTATGAGAAAAGCCAGAGAACAGGTTGAAGAAAACATTATATACAACCTAATGCTCCCGGTACTTGAAAAGTCAACCTTTTAAAAGCTGCTTGGAAATCTTTTTCATCTTGGTCAAAGATGCCCCTCCCCTTCTACCCTAAGGCTAATACTAATTTATTAGTATTAATCAGTGTCAATCTCATCCCACCTATCCCGAAGCCAGTCTTCAGGACCACTACTAATCATAACCCAAGAAAGTCCTATTCGTTAACAACACTTTAACCTGCTTATAGATGTGTAGTACAAATAGGACAACCCACATTATTTACATATCAGGACCTCAGGGCAAATTCTACCCCTTGTGTATCATCATGATATATAGTAGTCTAAATTCAAACATCTTAATGAAAATTTTAAAACTCTCCCTTTAGGGAATACTCTCCCCCACATTTCATTGTCATGCAGAGGGGAAATGGGGAAAAGGAGAATATAAACAGAAAGATTAAAAAGTCAAAAATAAAAAGAACCAGAATTACAAACCAATTAAGTGTTTGTTTGCAAAGATTCAGACTCCACAAAACTTTTAAGGGTTACAGACTAACTGGAGAGAAAAAAAGTTTCAACACTTCAGCACTGCTTAAGATTAAGAAAAGCTACATTCAAAAAGAACAGGAAGAGGCGCGGTGGCCCACTCAAAAAGACTCACTGTTCTGGGTCTGTCCATAAGAAGAACCATAGCTGCTCTGGCCATAGCCTGAAGTGTCTGACTGGCCGTAACCACTGTAACTCTGCTGTCCATAGGGCTGACTGCTCTGCTGGGAATAGCCCTGCCCAGGCTGGGTGGGGTAGGCCCCATAGCTAGAAAAAAAGAATAACGGTTCAACCAGGAAAAGATACCTTAGCCACCCCTTGCCACTCTACAAACTGGAAACCCTGAAATGACGCTCACCTTTGGGTTGCTTGTTGGGTATAGTCTGCAAAAGAAAACACAATTACATTACCTTCAACAGAATTAAATTTCTTAACTCAAGCCCTGGGGCCTGGAGATATTATCAACTATGTTGCAAGAAAGGCAAAAATTTCCTCATGAGAGGAAGGACAAGCTGGCAGGTCATCATCAAGTTTTCTCATAATGAAAGGAAAACCAAACTTTTACAGACGGGTAAGTCTTACTACTGGGGGAAAAAACAATGGAATCTTGTTAGAAAACCACAATTTTCTGAAATTCTAACTCATGTCAGGAACTCCACAAATCTACATGTATTTTATTTCCTTGCCCACTCTGTAGGAAAGTATCACCAACAGTCAAGCTAACGTCACAAACTTACTTAAGTGGGACATTTTACTGCAAGCTGGAGGCAGCAATCATGGGGATGTGGCCTCCACTCTCTCAACCAAGGCTTTAAGAATAGGTACGTCTCAAATGAGGCCATTCTTCACCCTCTGCCCCATCTTGGAGAATGGCAAAATGGACTTTTAGTGCAAAGCCAGGTAACCAAGAGAACTCTCTGAACCCAAATGACAGGGATCATCAAACAGTTCGCCTTGGAAGGCCTATCAACTGGTACTGAAGTCCGGAGCCCATATCTCCAAATGATTCCGCTTTCCGATCTACCCTGCCTTCCCCGGGGCTGTGGGGAGTCTCGGCAAAGCAAAGGCAGCGAAAGCGCTATTAAATCGCCCTACTGAAGGAGCACCAACAAGATCAACCCATCTCCTCGGTACAGGAAACGAAGCGCTTCCCCCGCAGGAAAAGGGCCAAGGACCAGAGAGGGTGTGGTCCCGGGCGGCCGTTCCTTTCGGTTCCCACCTCAGAATGCGGAAATGTAGGCGGCAAAACCCTCGGGACCGGTCCCAAGTCCGTTAGACGACCCCCCAAGGGCTCCCCAAACCGTTAGGCGGGCGCACGGCCCTGATCCCGAGCCTCCGCCCCCGGCCGCGTGGCAACCAAGGCGGGAACCAGGCGGTCCCGCCCCTTCCCGAGGGACCCCGGGGGCGAGGCCCACACCGGACGCGCGCAGCGGAGTCTCCGGCGGAGGGTATCGCGACAAAAAGCAGGACTAACACGAGGCCCGGGGGGGGGGGTTCGCGCCGCGAGAAAGGGGGGAGGGGCCAGCAGAGCGCGTGCGCGCACCGAGTGCCCGGATGCAGCACTGCGACAAAGCGGGCCCGAGCTCGCGGCTGGGAACGAGGGAAAAAAAGGCTTCGGGACCGAGCATTTCCATCCGTGTCTCACATTTCCAATCACCCAGAAGCGTCTCTCTCAAATCTCATCTCAAGTAAAGGGACTGCGAAGGCAAGATCCCCCCTACCCCGCGCAAGGCGCCAGAGAAGCGAAACAAAATGGCGACACAGGCCTCCCCCTTCCACCCCTCTCGCTGCTTCCCGCCAGTGGTGCGAGAAGACCCTACACGCGATCGCCGCCCAGGTCCCACCGAAAAACAAAAGCCCAGCTCAGAGGAAACGAAGCCCCAGGCTGGCACGCCACCGCCGCCTCGCGCCCGTACATACCGTTTGAGGCCATGTCCGCGCACGCGCGCACAGGCCGACAAGCAACAAGATTCCAACACCACAGAGCACCGACGCCTCGAGGACTGAGCAGCCCCGCCTCCTGCGTCGAGGTTTATGTACGCCTCCCGCCTACGTACCGCGGTGGAATGCACCAAATGTGGAAAGGAAGGGGGGAGCATGGACGGACTCCTACAACTCTTCAGGGATTATGGAGAGGATCCTAACAGACGGAGAGGAAGCATACTAACTAATAACCTTCAGAGTAACATGTATAATCCTACTTTTTCTGGAAAAGCACTCTGACTCGCCCTACAAGACTACACCACGATCGCCTCCACCCCTATGCAGGTGTGGTACGGTCTGATTACCCTCTGGGGGGCGGAGCGAGAGGCCCAGGGCGTCTGCGGACGCAACCGTAGTCAAAGCCGGGAGTCGCGGGGCGGGAACCGAAATTCTTCTGGCTGGCCCCTTTCACTGGGCCCCACTTTCACTCAGGATGGCGAGCTCCTGCGCCCCATTGCCCTTCCACTGCACCAGACGCTTGGTTCCTCCCGCTCCAGCCTCCCTTTCTGGCTCAAACGTTCCTTCCCCGACAGTACACACCCTTGCGTCTCGGTTTCCACCGAGGACGCAAGGACCTTCAGGGGTCCTTCGGGGTTGCGTTTCCTTAGTCCCTACCAGGATCTGTGGATTGCGACGGTTGACCTAAAAGAAAACATGGAGTTTACCCCGGACCCCCGAGTCCCAATCTGGTCCAGCACTGATCTCCCACCAAACCCTCTTGGCTTTGCTCTCGACTGGCGGTGGGACTGGAAAGCCAAGGCCTTCTGAACCTCAGCGTTGAGATTTGATTAGGGGTCTCCCTTACTCCTTTTACTGATAAGGGGCTTTTTATTTTCCTAAAGCCCTGCCAAGTAACCAATGTGGAGATCCAGCAATGACTGATACTTACAGAGAGTTTAAGTGCTTTCAAAATGTACAATCAGGGGCGCCTGGCTGCCTTGGTCAGTGGAGCGTGTGACTTGACCTTGGGGTTATGAGTTCCAGCCCCATGTTGGGTGTAGAGATTACTTAAAAGTAAAATCTTTAGGGGCGCCTAGCTGGCTCAGGGATTAAGCATTGGACTCTTGGTTTCCACTCAGGTGTTGGTCTCAGGGTGATGAGATCCAGCCTCACATTTTCTCCTTGCTCAGCCAGAATCCGCTTGAGGCTTCCTCTCCCTCTGCCCCTCTCTCCTGCTCATGAGCCTGCTCATGTGCTCTCTCTCTCCCGAATAAATAAATATAATCTTTTAAAAAAATAAAATTTTAAGAGAAAAAAAGGATAACTGACTGATTGCTTTCCCATCACCATCTTGTGAAGAAAGTAAAGGTATCTCCATTTTATAGACAAGAAACATCAGACTGAGGCCAAGTGCAATCCAGATTATAGAGTGATTGAGGGTTCAGCCTGATTCCTGTCCAGGTCTATGTGGCTGCAAAACACTGTATTTGTTAGTTACATGAACGCTTTGCAGTGTTCTGAAGCCTGTTCACTCCCTGTGAGAACAAGGACAAAAAATGAAATTCAAATTAACTTGCAACTTGCACTAATCAGCCTGACCTAGAGAAGGAAATTTTAAAGAAGGAAATTTTATTGTTTTTATTATCTTTTTTTTTAAGATTTTTTATTTATTTATTTGACAGACAGAGATCACAAGTAGGCAGAGAGGCAGACAGAGAGAGACGAGGAAGCAGGCTCCCCGCTGAGCAGAGAGCCCGATGCGGGGCTCGATCCCAGGACCCTGGATCATGACCTGAGCCGAAGGCAGAGGCATTAACCAACTGAGCCACCCAGGCGCCCCTAAAGAAGGAAACTTTAAAGTATTAAATAAAACAAGACAAATGAAATTAATCCTGTTACGCTTGCCAAGCAAGATTTTCCTTCTCAAATTACCTTTGACCTGGGTTCCAGAACTTCCTTTGTAGGTTTGACACTTTTTCCTAGAGAAACAACTGAGGACTATGCCCTAGGCCTACCCACAACTTCTACTAAAATTCCTGATTTAGGGGCGCCTGAGTGGCTCAGTGGGTTAAGCCTCTTCCTTCAGCTCAGGTCGTAGTCTCAGGGTCCTGGGATAGAGCCCTGCATTGGGCTCTCTGCTCAGCGGGGAGCCTGCTCTCCCACCCCCCCGCCTCTGCCTGCCTCTCTGCCTGCTTGTGATCTCTGTCTGTCCAAATAAACCAATAAAAATATTTTTTAAAAATTAAATAAAGTTCCTGATTTAGGCCCTGTTGGTTCTTGAACACTTTGTCACCTATCCCACTGGAAGGATAAGGGAGTGGAAAAAGGGTGTAAGACAAAGGGAAGTCGATGATCATTACTTTATTCATTCAACAAATATATACTAAGCACCTACAGTGTTCCAGACACTGTTCTGGGCACTGAAGATGCATTACTGTATAAAATAAGCAATTTAATGACATAACTAATATCTAATGATGATAATTTTATGTACATTATATATCTAACACATTTATAATAGGGTAATACTAATCTGCATTAGTGTATAAAATAAGCAATTTAATGACATAACTAATATCTAATAATGATAATCTTATGTAATTATATATCTAACACATATTTGTAATAGGGTAATACTATGATAAGGCTTACTAAGTACCAAACACTGTTCTGAGTGCTTTGAGTGTAATTTAATCTTACTCTTCACAGTAAAATGTTGATGTGAGGATTACATTTTACAGATGAGCAAATAGATACATAAGGGTCCAAAGCCATGCCCAGAGCTATACGGAAGGGAGCAGAGCAAGGTTCCCACTAGCTAGCAGTTTCTGCTCTTTAATGTCTATGCTTCAGCAAACACAGCTCAAGCCCTACATAATATGTACCAAGCATGGGGCAGACCTGGAGAGAGGAGGATGAAAAACATCCAGTCCCTGAACCATAAGACCTTAGAGCCAATGGGTGAAATGTGGGTGAGACCCACAGACCCCAGCGTGTACTTGAATCAAATGTGGTAAGTGCTCTAACAAGGAATAGAGAACTCTGGAAACTCTGCTGGGATAGCAAGTCATCCATCAAGTGGACAACCACAGAAGGGGAAAGAGAGTTGGTAACATTAAAGACAGGCCTTATAGGATAAGAAGGAGGTCACCAAACAGAGAGAAGAAAGGGTCTAACAGGTAGAAGGAAAGCCAAAGGCATGGATGGGAGAGAGCACCTAGGGAGCAGAGCAGCAGGGAGTAACAGTCTGAAATTATGATCTCTCACGCCTCCTTAAAGTCTCCTTTCTTGACATCCCTGCTCACCTTTCCCACTGTACATCCGTCATCTTCCCCTATATTCTCTTCCTCTGCTCACCTGAAGACCCGAGGTGATAAATGTTGTAAAATGCAGCCTGCAGACAGGTTTTGTGTAGGCTACATGTTGTTTCTAATTTTTTTTAACTATTTGCCAACACTAAAAGTAGAGCAAAAATCCAAACTTCTTGCTTTTCTTGAAAATAGGAGGCTCTCTGCTTTTGGCTCAGGTCAGGATCTCAGGGTCCTGGGATCAAGTGTCGGACTCTCTGCTCAGCAGGGAGCCTGCTTCCCTTCCTCTCTCTCTGCCTGCCTCCCTGCCTACTTGTGATCTCTGTTTGTCAAATAAATAGATAAAATTAAAAAAAAAAAAAGAAAGAAAAAGAAAATTGGAGGCTCTGGCCATCCTGGGCCCACTTTCCATTAGGGCAAGGGTCAGCTGGAGCAAGAAGCCACTGAGCATGTGCCTATAGTTAACTAGAGTCTCTCTTACTGTCTAATACTTCAGACATCATGTTGAGAAAATGCTAAATGGAGGTTGGCGAAAATAAAAATGTAATATTTTCCTGGGGTGCCTGGGTGGCTGGGTGGGTTAAGGCTCTGCCTTCGGCTAGGATCATGATCTCAGGGTGCTGGGATCAAGCCCTGCATCGGGCTCTCTGCTCATCGGGGAGCCTGCTTCTCCCCCACCTCTCTGCCTACTTGTGATCTCTCTCTCCCTGTCAAATAAATAAATAAAATCTTAAAAAAAAAAAAAAAGGAAAGAAAGAAATAAAAGCTCTGTGGTGTCTTTGGACCTTTGGCCTGGTATGTGTTCCTGGCTGGAAAGCATCCAAGCTGGACTATGACCCTATCAGAAATTTGGTAACTACCTATCATCATCTCTTTCTGCCAAAAGTAAAGTGAATTATATCATCTGCAACTAAGAACTCCAATTTGTATCACTGTCATTGCAGCCTGGCCTCTACATGAAAATATTAGAAGCCACCTAAGTGCCTATCCATAGGGAATCCTGGTCAAACAGCAAGGATTCTCAATGTCGGCACCATTGGCATCTTGGGCCTTTTTGTGGGGGGAATGCCCTGCGTATTGAAGGATATTCAATATTCAACATATAGCAACATTCCTGGCCTCTGCCCATTAAAAGTTAGTAACAACTTCCAGTTGTAATAACCAAACTTGTCTCCAGGCATTGCCAAATGTCCCTGGGGGAAGGAGGAGGGAAACAGAACGAAATCGCCTCAGAATGAGAAGCACCCAGATACAACTATTCCATGAAGTTAAAAAATGAAGTGGAGGGGCGCCTGGGTGGCCTGGGTTAAAGCCTCTGCCTTCGGCTCAGGTCATGATCTCAGGGTCCTGGGATCGAGCCCCCTGTCAGAGAGCCTGTTTCCTCCCTCTCTCTCTGCCTGCCTCTCTGCCTAGTTGTGATCTCTGTCTGTCAAATAAATAAATAAAATCTTTAAAAAAAATAAAAAATAAAATGAAGTGGATTTAAATGCACAGATAACAAATAATACTCAAGCTCTATTATTAATGGGGGGGCAAGTTGCTGAACAATGTGTGTACTATGCTATCGTTTGGGTCTTAAAGAAGGAGAGTGAATAACTGACATACGTGTGTGTCTTTATGCATAAAATATCTGGAAGAAAAGAAAAACTACTGACAGTGGTTACTTCTGGGGAAGGAATCTGAGACACTTGGGATCAAGTGTATGAAGAAAACTCAGTTTTCCCTAGATCCTCTTTTATATTTTAATTTCTTACTATGAATGTATATTGACCAATTCAAAAAAGAAATTGACTTACAGAACAGCCCAGCAAAGTTGGTGAAATGATGTTACAGGGTGGGACCACTAGGGTGGGAGGGGTAATTAGTTTTGCAGTGAGTAGGATGTGATTGGATCAGCCTTCCCAGAGGTGATGACATTTCATCTAGGAGTTTACCAGCTGAAAAGGATTTGTTAGCCTCAGACCTGCAAGAACAGAAAAAGGGAGGAAACAGCCTGACTGGGTTCTTGTCCTGGCCTTGCGCTTGGGCTGGTGCCCTGTCTACAAAGCTCAGAAGGGAGAGCTGAAAATGTCCCTCTTCTCAGGAGTGTTTACTGAGCCTAAGGAGGAATGTGGAGCAATGGTGTTCTGACATTAGGCCAGACCTGGACCACTTCCAGCCTGCAGTGCTAAGTAGAGAAAAGCATCCCTTCCTCCAGGCCAGTGCAGCCAATGCAGGGCTCAAGGTTTGAGGAAAGAAGCAGAACTGAACTTCTTTCTTTCTTATTTTTTTCTCTTTTTTGTAAGTAAACCCTACTCCTAACCTGGGGCTCGAACTTACAACCCCAAGATCGCAAGTTGTGTGCTCTACCAACTGAGCCAGGCAGGCACCTCAAGAGCCAAAGTTCACTCAATCCCAATTGGCTATTCTGTAGGACAAAACCCACACCATCCTAAGCAGAGGCCTTGAGGCATGAAAAGACGTTGCTACTTCTTATCACTCAAAACAGGAATAGAAGAAAGTGACCTTGGAGATCAATTGTAAATATCAAATGATATTCCCATTTGCAAATCATCTGTAACTTGGCTTGGAACATAGTAGGTGAGAGTAAATGTCCATTTCTCTCTCACCTATCCTTCAAGATAATATGGCTCCAAGAAAGAAATAAATGCTTTATTATTTCTTTGGGCAGGATAGGGAGGGCCTCTCTGTGTACCTCCCTCAGGTTTTGTGTCTCTAGGAGAGGTTGTCACAGTAAACAGAACTGGGAAAGTAAATACTGCGCAGAAAATCGGCCTGCCCTAAGAGAAAAGCTGCTTGCACCAGCTGGTAAAGGGCCACAGAGGTCACTGGGTCCGAGCAGGAAGGGCAAGGCCTCCCCCGAGGCAGGGTCAGGAAACTGAACAGGCATGGCGTGAGGAGTCTGGGGACAGCAGGAAAATTTCCCATCATTGTGCCACAATTACCACCAAATGGGTTAGATGTCCCAGGGGAACGAATTAGGCAACCCTAAATCCTGGTACCTGGTTCATGAAAATTGTAACGTAAAAGACCCTGGTGGCATTCCAGTATCTTACCTTTCTCAAAGACCCAGGGCCCCAGGGTTTTCAGCTCTAAAGACAAAGGAAAAGAAAGAAGGGCCAAGAAAGAGTAGCAGTATATGGGCTTCCTGACAAATATGCAGCAGAATCTAACAAAACTTGTTTATGCTTGACTTGTTCATGCAAAGATTTGAACCCTCGCATGCTAAAAATATATATATTTCAGATTCATTTGCTTATTTTGACAGGAAGATACAAGTAAAACTATTGAGAAGAGTTCTGACTTTCTCTGTGGGGCAACTGAAAGGAAAATTATAAATATGAAAACCTTTTTTTGAATGGATGTTTCAAGGAAACGATCTAGAGCAGTATGATCCACCTATGTACTTTAAATTTGCTAGGAATGACATTTTACTTATTTTGTTTTAAAGATTTTATTTATTTATTTGGAGAGAGAATGTGTAAGATCAGGGAGGCGGGGACAGAGGAAGAGGAACAAGGAGACTCTGCGCTAAGCGCAGAGCCCAACTCAGAAGCTCGATCCCACTCACCCCTAGGAGTGACATTTTATTTTTTTTAACTTTTTTTTTAAGATTTTATTTATTTATTTGACAGAGAGAGAGGGAGAGAGAGCAGGCAAGCACAGGCAGACAGAGGGGCAGGCAGAGGCAGAGGGAGAAGCAGGCTCCCCACCAAGCAAGGAGCCCGATGTGGGACTTGATCCCAGAGGGCTGGGATCATGACCTGAGCCGAAGGCAGCCGCTTAACCAACTGAGCCACCCAGGCGTCCCAGAAGTGACATTTTAAAATTTTTATTTATTTATTTGAGAGAGAGAGGATGAAAGAGAAAGAGAGCATGAGAGGGAAGAGGTCAGAGGGAGAAGCAGACTCCCCGCCAAGCAGGGAGCCCGATGTGGGACTCGATCCCAGGACTCCAGGATATGACCTGAATTGAAGGCAGTCGCTTAACCAACTGAGACTCCCGGGCACCTCTAGGAGTGACATTTTTAAAAGTAAAACAAATCATGGTGCTTGGGTGGCTCAGTTGTTAAGCATCTGCCTTTGGCTCAGGTTTTGATCCCAGGGTCCTGGGGTCAAGCCCTGCATCAGGCTCCTTCCTCAGCAGGAAACCTGTTTCTGCCTCTCCCTCTGCTTGTGCCCTCTCTTTCAAATAAATTTTATAAATCTTAAAAAAAAAAAAAAAGGAAAACAAATCAGTGAGATAGCTTACATTATTTGCTTTCCCTACTAAGTCTTTGAAATCATATGGGCCACCAAGATGAGTCTGAAAAGGCTATATACAACAAAAAGGCACAGACAGATACACGCACACACCTAGAAGGACATCCCTGGTAATTTCCATGACAGCTTTTTCCGTTTCCCACGAAACGGTTGTTTTTCCATTGTTGTTAAGAATTTTGAAAAAAAGAAGAAGAAGAAGAAGAAGAAGAAGAAGAAGAGGAGGAGGAGGAGGAGGAGGAGGAGGAAAAAGAAGAAGAGGGAGAAGAAGAAGAAGAAGAAGAAGAAGAAGAAGAAGAAGAAGAAGAAG
>ML099273.1:0-18897 GCA_003697995.1 Taxidea taxus jeffersonii
AACTAAATAGCCTTATTCAGGACCCTAGGGCTATTAGTTCAACAAATGTTTCTTAGGCATCTACTATGTGTTAAACAGGGAATATCCTTTGTTTCATTTAATCCTCATAATTCTTTGAGGTAGATATAATTTTCCTTACTTTACAGATAAAGAAACTGAGGAAGAAATTTAAGTGACTTGCCTAGATATGACTGATTCCATGTTGTCACGGAGTTTTGAGGTTAAGGGGGTGACTTGGGGGAAAAAAATGCCCTGTTCTTTCTGGAGGCCTCTGTGACTTGCTGAGTCACTTGCTTCTGTCCCACCTGTCCCTGCCAATCTCCGGGAAGGAGAAATGACACTGGAGAGGCAGAGAGGAGTAACCACAGAGACAGAAGGGTGGGGGAGTAACCGCAGAGACAGAGTGGTAGGTGGGCTGGGCTGGCCCATGGCTGAAGCCTCCGTTCCTGTGCTGAGGGGAGAGGAAACCACGCCTTGCCCCACCGTTCTGGAACTGGAGGAGCTCCTGAGGGCAGGGAAGCTTTCTTGCAGCCACGTGGATGAAGTTTGGCCCAACCTTTACATAGGAGATGCGTGAGTGGTAGCTGGTCGAAGGGGTGTGGGGAAGGGGACAAGGAGAGACAGTTCTTGGGCTCTTTATCAGCGATGGGAGCCGGGTGGAAGAAGGAGAAATAGTTCTGCTCTTCACATCCCAGGCCAGGGACTTACTCCAGGACCCCAGGGTACTGGGAACAGTGCAGTGATCAGGTGTGACCACCAGGGGGAGCAGGGCTTTTGCCTGCCTGGATGACTGGAGCTCTCAGAGGATCCTGAAGTCTGATATATCCAGGACAACTGGCGAGTCAGAGGGCAGAGGCCTGGGGGATGGTGCTTTCGGGTATGACAAGGGATAGACAGAGAGTTCCGCTTCCTGGTCCCAGCCTCCCTCCTCTGGACACAGAGTGGGTGAGAAAGGTGAATCAGGGAAGGTGTCACCATTGAATTTGCAAATTAGAAGCAGGTATGAGGTAGTGGCCAAGAGAGGCCCGATGTGGGTGGGGAGACATGGGGCAGGAAAGGAGGGGCAGTTGGATTCCAGGGCTAAAGCAATTCTTTCCTTCCTGTCTTGGCAAGGCAGGAGCAGATGGCCTCAGGAAGCAGAGAGGGTCTAAAGATAACCCTATATGCCACCAACTCTTCCACCAGAAAGCTCTGAGGATGGGGCTCAAGCCTACTGGGTTCCTTGTGGCTCCCTTTGGACCTTTATGACTCTTCCCTCTGAAGCAGGGAGCCAGAAAAAACCTCCTTCCTGGACTCCATGGCTTAGCCAGGATCCAGCCCTATTCCTCCCCTTCCTAGGGCCACGGCAAATAACCGCTTTGAGCTATGGAAGCTGGGCATTACCCACGTGCTGAACGCAGCCCACGGGGGCCTCTACTGTCAGGGTAGTCCTGACTTCTACGGCAGCAGTGTGAGCTACCTGGGGGTACCGGCCCACGACCTCCCCAGTTTCGACATCAGTGCCTACTTCTCCTCAGCCGCCGACTTCATCCACCGTGCTCTCAGCACACCTGGGGGTAGGACTTGGGTCTGAACCCATATCCCATCCTGCTTACTCATGGGGGGCGATGTCCAGTTTCCCCTCAAATATCAGTGCCTATAATCCCTGCCCCCGGGTTAGCCAGTATCCCTCTCTGGATGTCAGTTTCTCATCTGCCTGATGGGAAAGGCAAAACTATGTCTCACTCCACTTTTTTGATACCCAGAGTTCTCTGACATTCATTTGTTTGACATCCATTTCTATGCCCTCTGCTTATTATCTTTTCTGTGCCAGGCACTGAGCTAGATACTGAATCCACACTTAGACAAGGCAGAGTCCCTGCTCTCACGGAACTTGTCATTATGCTTTGTGGAAAGACAGTCAAAATTATGAGTACTATTCATATGAACGGGTAAATGTGAAGAGATCTAGGAGAAAGGAATAGGGCAAGGGTGCTCAATCCAGGGGACCAGGGAAGTGAGGGGCCCATCCTCTACAACAGGATTCACTGGGCCACGTGCAAAAAGGCTGAGCTGCTCTGTGATTCAAGTGATGCTGTGAATGGTCAGGAAGGACTACACAGAAAAACCATGTCTTAGCCGAAACCGGTCAGATGAGTAATCGACATTAGTCAGACCAGGAACAGGAGAAGTTTTAGAGGTAGTTGGCATAACATGTGCTAAGGCTGGAGGCCAGAGGCCAACACAGCTTTGAGGAACTGAAGGTGACCCAGTGTTCCTCAGGGTGAATGTCGGGGTCAGACAGCCTGAGGCGAAGCTGTAGGGTCAGCAGGGGCCAGTCTAGCGCATGGAGAGTCTCGTAAGCCACGTTAAGGAGTTTGGACCCTATCCCCAGGGTATGCTAATTAGGTATTGGTATACCCATTGGACAGATCAGGAAACTGAGAACCATAAAGACTGAACTGTTTGCCCAGGGTTACAGAGTGTACCCAAGGCAGAGCAGGGGAAGGCATGTGGGTCCCTACCCCTGTTCTTGGGTGGGCCAGCAGGCGGGAAAGTGTCTTTCACCAAGATGTCTTCCTCAGCCAAGGTCCTGGTGCACTGTGTGGTCGGGGTGAGCCGCTCGGCCACGCTGGTCCTGGCCTACCTCATGCTGCGCCAGCAGCTGTCCCTGCACCAGGCAGTGATCACCGTGAGGCAACACCGATGGGTCTTCCCCAACCGAGGCTTCCTCCACCAGCTCTGCCAGCTGGACCAGCAGCTGCGGGGCACAGGCCGGAACTGAGGGGCCAGGTGAGGGCTGAGCAGGACACGAGGAGGGGAGGGGGCCAGGCTGGGTGCAATTAGAAGTGAGAGGTCAGGTAAGGGCTGCACAAGGAACGTGGCAGGGAAGGCCAGTGAGGGTTGGCAGGGGTCTGGACCCACCTACAGCTCTGGGGGGCCAGTGCGGCCACAGCTGTCACTCTATGCTTAGTTATTTTCAGGCCAGCCCTGCATCTCCCTCTCACAGTGGGGAGGGAGAACTGGGGTCCTGCCACCATCTGTAGCCTCCTCACATGAGTCCTGCTTGATACACAGTTCTGTCATCGTGCCCTTCCCTTTCCCTCCTTTCCCTGTCTTGGACCCAGTACCCTACTCCCTACCTGCCCTCCCCCAATCCCTCAATCTCTGATCTCAGAGATCCACAGAAGGAGCCTCCCTACCTTTGTTCTGTCTCTGGTTCTTGGGATCCCTGTGGGACATAAAGGTCTTCCGGAAAGTCTATCCAGCTCCTTTCTGCTTCCGTTGACTCCCTGCCCAGCAGCTCCGGGTGCAAAGGCATTTGGAGAATTAGCAGGCAGTCCTTAAGTTGCATACAAGGAACAGATCCTCAACAACTACTCCCCGCTAGGTTTCCCCATTCCTGTTGGAGGCCCCAGTGTCCCCAGCTGCCTAGGAGAAGGAGTTGGGCTCCCCCTGCAGCCACGCTGCTTCTCAGGCTTCCAGACCACAAATGCTCACCGAGTGCTGCTTCAATCTCCTTGGCACCAGCCCTGTGAAAAGTTTTCCTCCAGTTCAGCTGGGAGGAGACAGGGGTGTTTCTTCCTGCGGTAATTGGTGGTGCAAGGAGCAGCATTATGAGGGAGCCACAGTATCCACAGCCCTTCCTCTCCCACCATGCCCAGGCTGGGTCTGTTCCTGTCTATCTCCAACAGCCCACCTTCCTCTCATTCACATCCCCGCTGAGGGCCATGGGCTGAGGAGTTAAGCCCCAAGGCTGCTTTCCACTGGCCCTAGCCCACCTTTAGCTCCTACCCATGCTGCTCCTTCCCTCATCTGTCCTCAGCCCTGACTTGGGCTGTGTGCCCCACCACCCCTCTGGCTCAGAGGGTCTGCCAGCTGGGGGTGGGTGACTGGCCTAGTCTCTCTTGGGAGTTGGGAAAGTGGCAGGTTTCTCCTGCCAAGTGTGGATTGAATTCCCCCCTGCCAGGCCCCCCACCAAAAGCTGTTTTTATCTCTGAATGCATAACCAGCGCCACTAAGGGGGAGCACTTTAGCACTCTGCCCCCTTCCTGACACTGGCAGGAGGGTGAGCATCTTGGGGGTGGGGATTAGGGCAGGATGGAGAGCTAGGTTTAGAGTTTGGGGATGAGTGTAATGGAAGAAATCAGGGTTATAGCTGGGTTTGGGATTAGGCCCAGGGCTGAGCTGGGTGGGAAACTGTTGTGGGGAGCTCTGCAGGTATGGGGAGCCAAGAGAGAGACAGGAATGGCATGTTGCCATCCTGCTCTCTCCTCTGAACCGGCTTCAGGAAACTGGTAGAACAGCAGATCTCCGATTATGGCCAGTTGCCCCACTTCCTTGGCCTGGAGCCCTTAAATACCCTGACCTCAAGCCTTGGCTTCTTTCCCATCAGGCAGCTAGCTGGCTTTGGGGAAATCAGTCAGGCTGCAGCATCGCACAGTTCCTGGAGGTGCCATCCACCAAACAGCCTATGCAACTGGAGCCCCAGGAGTTATGCAGTGTGCAGCCTATGCAGCGTACATCGCAGACCTAGGGACTCTGAAAGATGATGGGGAGAGGTCATGTCTCTCCGTGAGCCCTGAGCCCCAAACCTGGCTTATCTCTCTCGGCACCCATACCCACCTGACCTTACACAGAGGGCTCAAGGCAGAGACAGGTTAGGTGGCAGTCTTGCCCCTACCCTTACAAGTCCCAGCCAATCTGGGCTTTGGGTTGCCAACCTATAACATGGAGCTCCTCTCTCTCCCAGAGCTGGTCCTTTCTCCCTGCCACAGGGCTGAGCCACTTTGTTTCCCTGGCACTGGCCCTGTTAGTGCTGCTGGAGGCTCTGGCCCAGGTGGAGACCAAGAAGATGGTAAGAACCCAGTGTGCGGTCTGCCCTAGACATGCTACCCCATCTGCTTCCTCCTGCTGCCTGCACTCCGCGTTGGCTGCTATCTTCAGTTCCCTCAGGTGGGAATGTGCTGCCTTTTCAGTCAACCCCTGAGGCTCCTCTGTCTGGGACTCCAAGTTCCCTGGGCTATGAGGCTGGGAGGAGAACGGGAGGGGATTCTGGGTGTTTGTGATAGCCCTTGGCCACAGCTGCCTCCACCAGCTCTCCCCAGGACTCCGGGAACCCCAGCAGGGGCTGAGCCCTAGCTCCCTGGAGTTCAGACTTCAGAGACCCCTTTTAGGTGTGGCTGCAGGTAGGCAGTTGTCCGTGTGTGTGTCAGGCATCTGGGAGTGTGAGTGGAGGAGGACTGAAGTGTATGAGTGTATGGGGAGGGTCTCTGGAGCAGGAAGGCATCTTAATAGGCCCCAATCCAAGGTCCCTCACTGACCTCAGTGGCCTTGGAAAGGACCTAACAGACCATCTGGCTGGCCTCAAGAGACAGTGAGGTCTGGGTTAGGAAGGCCTTCTGGGGCAGGGAGGAGCCTGGCAGAGGGCACAGTGGCTTCTAGACACACAGCTTCTGTGTGTCTGCTCTGAACCTCACCTTCACCGTTGTAAGGGTACACCCACTTTCCTCAGCCCGAGTCTTCTAGATCTGAATCCTGGGCTAGTCCTATAGTTCTCAGCTTCTGGCTAAGCACCCCTGGACCTGGGTTCTAATGTTGGCATTGCTGCCAGTTTGTGTGTGGTTTGGGCTAGTCTTTTTTCTGTCCTCCTCCATGGAAGATCCTTCCCGCTCTGACCTTCTGCCCATGCTTCCCCCCACCCTTGAAGGCTAAGGGAGCTTTGAAAATGGCTTGGTGGGTCTTCCTTCTCCCTGTCCCACAATCAACATAGACATACACCCAGACCACAAGCAGACCCCTGCAGGCTGCCTCCAACCCTGGCAAGGCCAGGTGCCTGGCTGGGCTTGGCACTGACAATGCCAGGGACCAGTGGGTGAGTTGGGAGCGTCGGGGGAGGCCAGAAGAGGGGAGCAGCACATCATGCTTTATAATTAAACTCGAATCAAAAAATAGCAACAGCATCAAGTGTGCGGAGACAGGGAGCTGGAAGCAGACAGCACCAAGTGCCCGTCAGAGAAGATCACAGCCTGGGCCAGATACCCCCACAGGTGGGTGAGTGCCCCTATCTCGGGGCCACAGAGCATGCTGGGTCATGAGGGCCAGGGTACCTGGGCTTGTGGGTGTTGTGGAGGGACTGGGTTAGATTGGAGGACAAACTGGGTTAGAGACAGAGGCACAGACAAAGCAAGGTAGAGTCAGAAAGACATGGTCTTGAATCCTGGATCCCATGCTAAATGGCTGTATGACCTTGAACATATTGCTTAATCACTCTGAGCCTCAGTTTCCTCATCTGTAAAATGGGGATGATAATATTAGCTGCTTTGTAAGGGTACTGTGAGGATCCAATAAGAAAACGTAAGCGTTTAGCTCTGTCTGGTACCATAGTACATCCTTAGTAAGTGGTGAATATAATTACAATTATTGCTGGACAGAGAAACAAACCTCAAGAAACACAAAGAAACAGAGACTAAGCCTCACTGTCCTGTGGGGAGATATGGCTGAGGCTCGAAGAAATAAGAGTAAAATAATTATTATTATAATAAAAAGAGTAATAATAATAGTAATGATAATAATAGTAAATGTACTCTTTGGGGGAGCATCTATCATACGATAGGCCTGTGGAAGGGGCCTTCCTTTTAGTATCTCGTGAAATTCTCATAGGAGGCCTGTGAAGGAACTGGCTCAGCAAGGACCACACAAATACCAGACCTGAGAACTCTGCCCAGATCTGACCTCCCAGGACTGCAACCTGTACGCAGAGCCCCACTGGCCGGTCACTGTCAGCTGCCCACCTGCCACTTGCCCCGAGGCGTCCTTCGCCAGACTCCTCATGTCCTGCCCTGAGATGCCTGGCCTCCACTGTCCTTGGCCACAGTCCCATCTGCTTGGGGAGGAGGCGGGAGAAGCAGAGAGACTGGCTAGGAGGGAAGGCCAGTGGGAACATCTGGAGGTTCAGCTGAGGAGGTGGCTGGCCACAGCTGCCCCCTTGCCCTGAGGAGGTCTGGGCCTTGGCCTGAGGCCACGGGCATGCGGCGTGGTGTGGCGAGCACTGTGGTGGAGCATGAGCTCCTATGAGAGGCTGGGGAGAGCCACATGGAGAAGAGGACACACACAAAGACAGAAAACAAGTGCCTAACCTCGTAAACAGCAGCAGCCCAGGAGCCGAGAAGCCACTACCTAGGGAGGCAGCTGTTAGGCTCAGGGAGAAGGTGCAGGAAGGAGGCAGAATGAGGATGGGAGAGAAGGAGAAGAGCCGGACCTGGACTGTCCCTACGAAATGCTGGGCCCTGTGCTTTGCTCTGTGGTGGCTGGTGGCAGAGGAGACCTAGGGGGAGGAGTCAGGCCAGCTCTGGGGGCAGCAGAAACCAGGGGAGCTGCTGCAGCCACAGACTTCCCTGGAGCTTGGAGGATGAGTCCTTGGGCAGGGGGCTGGGCCCCAGCAGGACAAAGCACACAGGTGTGGGGGTACATACGTGAGCTTCAGGTGTGAGGCTCTAGGTGGAACCAAACAAAGAATACCCCTAAGTCCATGGAAAAGGCCCCATTCTCCAGACTTGAACCTAAGGCCCCTCAGAAGTTGCAGCATGGGCTGTGGCCTAGCAGCCCCAAATCTTTGATGACTATGCTGTGTCCTTCTCTTCCCAGGAGACCCCTGAGACTCCCTCGGTCTCAGCCAGACTCAGGCGGCCGGCCCCTCGGGCACAGCTGGGCTGCAATGCGCCCACTGGCCACAAGGTGGCGGCCACACCCCACGCCAAGCTCAGAGGCTTGGCCTCCCAGGCTTCCCAGAGCTCCATTTCAAGCCCACCTGCGGCTCACTCAGCCCCAGCCTTTGGCTCCACAGGAGTGGGGCTGTTGGACAAGCCTGGGGCCTGGGCTTTCCCCACCCCCAACACACTCCCCTGCTCCCTACCCTGTGGTTACCACAAGCCCAGCTGCTGCTCTCCCTCTCAGGTCAGACACCCCCCTCCCCACCCAGGGAGTCCTAAAAAGGCAAGGCCAGGATCTTGCACAAGAAAAGGACAGGCCATAGCCCAGATGGGAGCAAAGACTTCCTGGAGGCCACAAAATGAGTTATGGCCACTTTCTCTTCCCTCCCTCCGAAGTTCTCTTTCCACCACTTCAGTTAGCCTCCCATGTCCAAGGGGAGTTCCAGGGCCAAGAGCCTTCGTCCCAAAGAGATGCCAACTAGAGAGGGGCCTGGGAGTTTAGAAGGATTGCACATCAGTCTACAGCGGCCTAGGTCTGCACTCAGACCCCACCCCCACTGGCTCCAAGGGAAGGACCTGGAATTCTAGCCACTTCACAGCATTTGTGTTCTGGGCGGAACCCGCTGAGGCCAGGTTCCGCTTGGGTGCTGAGTCCCATCCCTGTATCCACTCCCCCATTCCCAGGCCCAGGCCATGCCCTAGGTAGGTGGCAGGCCATTCAGCCTGCCCTGAGAGGTGACAGTGAGAGATGAGGGGGAAAGCCGGGTCTTCACTTCCACCCTGCCCACCAGCTGCCCATTGGGTGAGCTTGGCCAAGCCGGTGGCCTCCTGGGTGCCCATTTCTCTTCCCGGTCCTGTCACTGCCTACCCAAGAGAAAAGATGTTCTTCCCAGTTTGTACCTTCCCTAGTTACTGGCTGAGGGGGCCAGGGACAATTAGCCAAGATAGGCACTCCTTCCCAACTCCGCACCAGCCCCAGGTTCTGGTGCCACTGACATCCCAGCTCTGCAGGGGCCCGGACACCCTCAGACAACCGACTCCTGACACAAGCCACCCCACCTGGGTGAGGCCTGACCTGCAGCACTGGCCTGAGTCATGGGGGTAAGGAGGAACATCCCAGGGCCTAGATGTAGAGGTGCAACAGCAGCACCAGGCTACTCTGTAGAGACAGATGGAGTAGTGACCCTCTCTGGAGTTCCCAGAGGTGGCAGCCGGAAGGCTTGGGGCACAACTGGACTGAAACCCCAGCCTTGCTCCCTATCAGCCACACAGCTTTGGGCATCACTTAAAACATTCTGTCTGAGACCTCAGGCTCTTATGAGGGATCAGCTTACTTCGTATGGAGATGCTAACAAATGCCATTTCATGAGATAGGCTCTGTCCTTCAAGCCCCCCAAACTGGGAGGGACTAGGGACCTGGGGACCGGCCTTGGAAGTAGCAGAGGAGGGGGCCTGAGGTGAGCTGCCAGGTGTGAGGGCCTTCCTAAGTGCACCTCTAAGGTCCCCATCCCTACAAAGTCCCAAGTGCCAGTGACTTAAGGGGGGAGAGTCTACACTGACCAGTTGTTACAGACAGGGAACTCCAAGGGCTCCTTGGGCAAAGCTTCCAACATCTGGGACCTCTGGCAAGGGCAGGAGAGACCTTCCCAGCTCCACAGCAGTGACAATGGATTGATTCCCTTGTTCTCTGGGGAAAAGGAACTAGGTGTCAGCCCCAGCTGAGCTGGTTAATAACCTCATCCAAAATAGCTGAGGCCCTTCCTGTCACATCCCTGTGGCCCCTGGGCCCTGCACCGTGCCTGGGCCTCCCCTTCAGCCAGACCCACTGGTGGGGATCCTGCCCCCAACCACCACAGTGTCCACTCTGTTTCAGGATGGACTCACTGCAGAAGCAAGATCTCCGGAGGCCCAAGATCCATGGGGCAGTCCGGGGGTCCCCCTACCAGCCACCCACACTGGCCTACCTCCAGCGCTTGCTGTGGGTCCGTCGGGCCGCCATGTTAAGCCACGTCAATGAGGTCTGGCCCAACCTCTTCCTAGGAGATGCGTAAGTACAACCATGGTGGGAGGTGGAGGGAACAGAAGAGAAGCCTCTCCCCCTGTCCTGCAGGGGCAGAGGGGGCACCATCTTTGCCTCCCACCATCTCTCTTCACACGTTCCTATCCTTTTATGTTATTAATTTTAACTGTAGAAATAGAACACACATAAGAAAAGTACATAGAGCACGTTCGAACTGTTTCACCATCCATGTTAACCGTAGATTCCTTATGCCTCAAAAGTAACTGACCCTTCTCAGCATAACCCCCTTCCCTGTAGATGACTACTAAGTATTGAAATACTAAGTATTGAAGTAATCTCCTTGCTTTTCTTTATAGTTTTGATATCCATATACCTAACAATGTGGTTAGTTTTGCTTGTCTTTTAAAGCTATATGAATGGAATCATATTGTGTGCATTTGTGCTTGATTTTATTTGCTCAATATTGCCAGTGGCTCACTTATTTTTCATCGCTGTATACTATTCATTTGTATGAATATACCATAGTTTTTCTATTTGGTCGTATATGGACATTTGAGTTGTTTTGACTTTTTGGCTATTGTGAACAGTGATCCTAGGAACAGTCTACTACATGGGTCCTGGGAGCACACACGCAGGTTTCTCTATGGTGTACAGTTATAAAGAAAGAACTGAGTCATTTTCCCAAAAGTTTTCCTAAAATTTGAACCTATGGATCAATATATGGATTTTAGAAATTATCCTTAATATTTAGAAAATATGTTCAGTATCTTGTTAATAATATGGCAAGTATGCTATCTCCAACCAGGTAACCAGTAATAAAATCCTTGTTGACTTTTAAAAAAATGCATACACATCTATGTACATAAATGCCTTTTCACATTTTTTTTACAAAAATGATACCTCTTTATAGTCCCATTTTATAGTCTGTTTTAGGTAGAAAGCTTTTGAAATGGAGCCACATAACATCTTTTGAAAATATTTTTAAACAGTGTTCTGTATTGTATCCTGCATTTCCCACAGGTTCTCAATATAGCACAGACACCTTTCCTCCTTTACCTGCAACTGTAGCATTTTAAGGGTTGCAAAGTATTTCATTTAGCTATACCACACTCAGTCTCCTGTTATAGGATATTTAGTGATTTCTTCCAATTTTTCAGTATCTTGAATGTCATTACATCCACTGTTTTAGACACATTTTGGATTTTTTTCTTTAAGTTCCTAGAAGGGGACTTGCTGAGGCCAAATATGTATATATTTCATATATTTTTAAGGCTTTTGATGCATGTGGCCAAGCTGCACTTGGCCAGAGTGAAAAAGAGCCTTGAACTTCAGCTAGAGGAGTCCCTTCACTCAGGCCTGTTCACTCTTTTTTTTTTTTTTTTTAAGATTTTATTTATTTATTTGCTAGAGAGAGAGAGAGAGAGAGAGAGGGCGAGCACAGGCAGACAGAGTGGCAGGCAGAGGCAGAGGGAGAAGCAGGCTCCCCGCCAAGCAAGGAGCCCGATGTGGGACTTGATCCCAGGACGCTGGGATCATGACCTGAGCCGAAGGCAGCTGCTTAACCAACTGAGCCACCCAGGCGTCCCAGTCCTGTTCACTCTTTCCAGTCTCACACTTGGAGGAGGATGGCAGAGGAGGGAAGGGGATAAGTTCTAGCCCAGCCAGAGGGGACCCATGAGACCTGCCCCCATCTCAACTCTCCCATGCCTTC
This sequence comes from Taxidea taxus jeffersonii, assembly GCA_003697995.1. Lineage (NCBI taxonomy): Eukaryota > Metazoa > Chordata > Mammalia > Carnivora > Mustelidae > Taxidea > Taxidea taxus. The sequence continues at coordinate 11,423 of ML099273.1, forward strand.
TCTCTAGGTATGCAGCCAGGGACAAGAGCAAGCTGACCCAGCTGGGCATCACCCATGTTGTGAATGTTGCTGCAGGCAAGTTTCAAGTGGACACAGGTGCCAAGTTTTACCGTGGAATGCCCTTGGAGTACTATGGCATTGAGGCTGATGACAACCCCTTCTTTGACCTCAGTGTCTACTTTCTACCTGTTGCTCGCTACATCCGAACTGCCCTCAGTGTTCCCCATGGTGAGCTGCTGGGGACGGCATGGGGGAGGAGGGGGTTGGGGCGGTGATGGTGGTGGTGGTGGGGGGAAATCTGGGGCTCTTTTTCCAATAACAATGCTGGGTTGGGTGTCTAGAGTTACAAACCCCTTCAACAACCTTCCCACCCCACAGAGCAATGAGCTACTACCATTTAGTGAGTGTCCCCTTCAGGGGACCAACAATCACAGATGTAGCTAAGGTCCAGCATGGTTGTCACTATAGCCATATCCCTCAATAAGTTTGTTGGGCAGAAGGTACAGGGCCTAGCAAAGCCTGAGCAGGCTCTTCTAAGATGAGGCCTTGGCAAAGGGTTACAGGGACAGGGAAAGAACTTGGGGGAAGGGGAGGTTAGGTGGACACCCCTGTCATCTGCTACAAATCCAGGGAACTCCAAAAATACGGTATCTCCTCCCACCCTGCCAGAGTTGCAAAGGATGCCAGAGGAAGCATGTTGGACCTGGAGAAGGGAATCCCACCTGTTAACTTGCTGTGTGACCTTGAGCCAGTCCCTTTCCCTATCTAGGCCTCAGCTGCCCCATCAGACAGTGAGAACACTGTCAATATTCTGGGGTGCTGTGACAGGTGGGCTGAAGGCCGGCAGAAGGATCTTCAGTTCCTAGTGGGGTGGTCAGTGCAAGGGCAGGTAGCTGACACTAGGCTGTGTCTTCCCACAGGCCGTGTGCTGGTACACTGTGCTATGGGAGTGAGCCGCTCTGCTACAGTTGTCCTGGCCTTCCTCATGATCTGCGAGAACATGACCCTGGTGGAGGCCATCCAGACGGTGCAGGCCCACCGTGATATCTGCCCCAACTCGGGCTTCCTCCGGCAGCTCCAGGTTCTGGACAACCGACTGGGGCGGGAGACAGGGCGACTCTGACTTGGTGAGCAGCCGGGAGCCCTGACCCTCTAGCCAGCATGGCCTAACCCAGCCAGCCTGGCCCTGGGGACAGCAGCCTCTGCTGTTTCCAAAGTCCTTGAGGTATAAATAGCAAGTGGGGGCTTAGCTGAGGCAGAAGCAGGGAGAACTGAGTGGTGACCTTTAGCAGGTGGATTTCCCTGACCCAATGCAGAGATTCTTTATACAAAAGAGAGTTCAGTCTGTCTCTATAATAAAAGGTTCATCATAATAAAGACAGGAGATCTTCTGGTGGTTTGTGGGGTGGTGTCTTACTCCCAAGATGGTCATGAGAGTCCAGAAGACTTGCCAGCTCTGAGTCAGCATGAGGGCAACCTACAGAAACGGTCTGAGTCCATGTCAAGTCTCTGTGGAGACGGAGGACAGGTGAGGGTTAATCAGTGGTATCCTGCCTCGGGTGCAGGAGGGAGGAAGAGGGTACAAGGGCTGAGAATTAGCTGGTCCTTTCTTCATTTTGTCCTCCATTGTAGCATCAGCCAAGAGCTAGGTTGTCGGAATCAAGATGTTCAGTGTGCCAGCATCTTCTCCACACCCACCCTAGCAAAAAGCAATCATCGGAACTTTTGCTGTGCAAGTAGCATCTCTTGAATCTTTTCATCTGTGCTTTACTTCAAAAAGGACTGACTCAAGTGAGAGGCATCTGGAAAACACAAGTATTAACTGAGAGGATAGGGTCTGGGGAGGAGACAGCCCAGAAATCCCAGGCGAAGGGTGGTTATATGATGGAGCAAAACATTTCACTCTTGAGTTTCTTAGTATTCATGCCCTAATAAAACAATGTAAAGGGACCCCTGGGTGGCTCAGTGGGTTAAGCCTTTTCGGCTCAGGTCATGATCTCAGGGTCCTGGGATCAAGCCCTGAATCAGGCTCTCTGCTTAGCAGGGAGCCTGCTTCCTCCTCTCTCTCTCTCTGCCTGCCTCTCTGCCTATTTGTGATCTCTCCCTCTCTGTGTCAAATAAATAAATAAAATCTCTTTAAAAATAAAATAAAATAAAATAAAACAATGTAAAAAGCCCCTAGTCTTCTCGCTGCTGCCTCTTCACTCCTGAAGAGTTCCCACCCTGCCCCCACAGCCTCAGTTCACATCTCCAGGCCGAAGACTCCTAAACTCCGCCGCGGCAGCCTAATTCTCTCCCTGGAGCTTCAAACCTCTATATCCCATTGCCCACCTCTATTTGAATATTGCACTTGAACTTCAAACTCAGCTGCACTTTTCATCAGCCCCATCCCACTGGCTGAGTTCTTCCTACTTCTTCATTTGAATGAAGAGTTCTGAACTTGAACATTATTGTTCAAGTCAGTGACAGGTGGTGCCTTGGAGCCTTGCCTCTCAGACAGGGGTGATTCTATGTGATTCTACCTCCTCAGTACCCCTTGGGTCTGCTCATCTTTGTTGTGAGTACCCAACTTCGAGTCACCCTCACCTCTCCCCCGGACCTTAGATCACCAGTAGCAGCCCACTGTTGGTCTCTCTGCCTCCAGCCTTGCCCATCCAGGTCTCCATGCAGACGTCTTACCAAAATGAAAATCCAATCACGTCACTACTCTGCTTACAACCCCCTAAGTACAAACACCTTGATGAAGTATAGAGATGCTTCGTTATCTGAGAACCTTCTTGTATCTGTAGCCTTATCTCTTGTAATTCTGTTCCCATGCACACTGTGGGATTAAGAAATGGTAAATTCCCTTGCAGTTTCCAGTATGCACCGCATTCTCTTACGTCTGGTATTTTGCATATGTTTCCGATCGTACTGCCCAAACGTATCACTCTCACCCATTCTCACCGGGGTCTCTGTGAGTCTCGGTTTAGCTCTCACTTCTGGGAAGCCCTTCTGGACCCTCTAAACCTGAGAGAAGGACTCCTCCTCAGGCTGCCAAAATGTCCATCCACCTTTTGTGATGTCACCCGTCACTCTGAATCATAATTTACTGGTGCCTCGTCATCATCTTTCAAGTGGCTGTCTCCAATCAGGCTTCCCATGGTCTTAAGGTCCCCGTGGCTCCCACACGCTGGCTGTGACCCTGCCCTCAGGCAAAGCTCTGGGGTCATGGGCACCACAGCTGCAGGTCAGGCCCCGCTGCCACGAGGCCTTCTCTACAGAGTTCGCCGGGGTACTGGATCCCTGCTGGCCCCAGGAGTGGGCCTGCCCCCGGAAGGCACCTACTCTTCCCCGAGCTCTACCTGCATGCTTACACCTTAGGCACCCCAACACCCTCTTCCCAATCCATCTCGTTCTTTCTTGGCCACCTTTGACACTTCCTCCTCACTCCACACCAGTGCTCTCTGGGGCCAGCTCTGCCTTCTGTGCAGACGGTCCTTGCCCTTCTCTGCCATCTGGTCTGTTTCCAGAAGACAGGTGCTTTTCCTTTGCATGAATCAAAAAAGGTGCCTCCTTGGAACACATCAGCCTTTCAGGCTTAATCACTGCTGGGCTTGGTGCAGGAAAAGGTGTCTCTTTCTCCCAAGCAGACACAGCTCCAAGTCAGGGTGCCCATCTGAGTGAGCTGAGCCCAGGCTGAGCTTCAGGCCCCCATTCCTCCTTCCACAGTTCATAAGCTGTGCACACAGCTGCTGCCTTGTCTGATATGTAGGGATGAACATCCCTATCTTATCCTCTAATGACCCAAGGCTCAGAGAAGATAAAATGAGGATGGAATGTGCCTCAGGGATGCAGTATCTCTGGGCTCTGGCCTCAAAGGGAGATTTCTGTCCAGCCAGCTCCCTGCTCTCCTCCCTACAGCACTTGGTCCTAATCCCAGCTGGTTGTCGGCTACCTGAAGTTCTCTCTGAGCCTTTTCCAAGGGTAAACATACATTGTAGCTGGAGGACTGCAGAAGGGCTGGTGTTGTGGTGCCCAACCAGGCAGGGCCGCTCTCCAAGCTGGGGATGGAAAACCGTTCTCAATTCATCCTCAGGTTGGGGGTGCCTCGTCTCTAGAATAGACAAAGCTAGTCCCTGCTCAATAGACCCGACTGCCCATCCCTAATTCCTTTGGATCCCCCCCTGGTGCCTGACAATTCAGCCCTTGTTGCTATTTTTTGCTCATTCACCATCAGCGGGACCCAAAGTAGTGGTTCCAGAAGTCAGTCTCTAAATCAACATCCAGGTCTGTGAATGTGGGCAGCCTGTCCCTGCTGGCTGGGCTGGAGTGCCCAGAATCTAGGGCAGAGCCACACCCTGGGGCTTGAGTTTCAGCAGGTCACCTTCTTGGGGCTTTGAGGTTTGGGCAGTAGAGGGAAGAGGAAAGGAAGCCTAAGAAGGCACGTGGTAGAAAGGCCAAACATTCCCCAGAGCATCTAAGGAAACAGAGGTTGAGCTCGAGACTAGCATCTCCATCAGGAAGACTTCTTGCCTGCCACGCTTGCCCTGGCCCTGGGAAGTCTGCGATGAGGCATCTGCTCCCGTCTTCTCTAGAGCAGCCTCACGAAAGAAGTGGGGGTATTGTTAAGAGCATGACTTTGGAGCTGGATTACCTGGATTCAAATTTATCTCTGCCCTTGATCTGAGGTATGTGACCTCGGTGAATCTTTCCATAACCCAGTTTCCTCATCTGTAATGTGAGATTCATGAGAGCCAACATTCAAGATTATTGGAAGGATTACATAGAGATTACCTCCTATACCCTCTGGGGAGGGCTTTGTGCAACATGTGGAGAGCTTCCCAAGAGGAGAGCTGTGATTATTGTTACAAGTCCATGGGCCCCGGCATCATCTGTGGCACAGAACCCCATCTCAGATAAAAAGTTGGCGGTGCCCTCAGAGTGCGGAACAACTTATTAAAAATTAGCTGACCTAAATCCGACATCGTATTTTAGATTAGATTCTGAAACAGAAGAAGGTTAGAAGTAGGAAAACTGGTGAAATCTGAAAAAAAAAGTTTGTGGTTTGGTTAATAGTGCGACACCAGTTTTGATCTCTTTGATATATATGCTATAGTTATGTAAGAGGCTAATGTCAGAGGCAGCTGGGTGGTGGGTATACAAGAAATGTCTCTATTAGTGTTATAACTCTGTAAATGTAAAATTACTTCAAAATAAAATGTTAAAAAAACTTGCTGATAATTACAGACTGCCTTGCAAATACCAAGCACTATGCTAAGTGTTTTAGAAACACACACCCCCCCCCCGCCAGTTTTATTTCTTGAGGGAAAAAAAAACAAATCAAATATAGCAAAATGTTAAGATTTGACCATACTTAGTTGTGGGAATACAGGTGCTTGTTACATCTTTTCTTTTGTATTCTCTTTCTTTCTTTTTTTAAGATTTATTTGAGAGAAAGAGAGCGTGAAGACAGAGTAGAGGGGCAGAGGGAGAGGGAGAATCTCGAGTAGATTTCCCCACTGAGCATAGAGCCTGACACAGGGCTTGATCTTTCAACCCTGAGATCATGACCTAAGCCGAAATCAAGAGTTGGATGCTCAAGTGACTGAGCTCCCCCAGGTTACGCCTTCCTAAAATATTTCCTAATTTAAAAAGTAAAAAAATAAATGGGCTATCTTCTAAAATTAGAAACACCCTATAATATATGTTTAGGTTTTGAAATCCATATCAAATGGATTTTAGGAAATATTCTGAATTTAGATGATACCATTTTCATTGGTTTCTGGCCTACAACACTGAAAATTCACATGTTATCTTTTAAAACCTTCAAGAGGCTTTATTATAGATAATTTTGTTTTAGGAAAAAATGTAATGATGACCTGGTTTATAGTACGTTGTGTTTAGATGAAGTAACTGTGATCAAAGAGGATCTAAGCCATTAAGCCAAACTACATATTATTTCATCCCATCCTCACATTCTCACAATCCTATGGGATAAGTTGCTAATATCACTCTCATTTTATAGATGAGAACACAAGTGTAGAGAGGTTAGGCCAGAGAGCCTCTAACTTTAATTGAGAGTTATTATATATTAGTGCACTAGTCAGGGTAGGTTCATGGCTCTGACAAGCCAAGTTTATTTCGGTTGGTGGGGGCATGGAGGTTAGGGGAAGCAAGCATGGAGGATGCAGAGGCCAGACGTAATCATATCCCCTCTAGTTCCCTGGGCAGAACTCAGTCACATGGTCACATTCACTGCAGGGGAGGCTGGGAAATGTAGTCCATCAGAGTGCCCAAGAAGAAGAGGAAATTGCAGATGCTGATGATCATGAATAGGCTTTTATACACCAGTTGTTGATGGGACATATGTAATTACTTAATTCCCATAGGCCATAAGAAGTCGATACTCTTGCCTTATTTCCATCTTATGGTTGTGAAACTGAGGCTCAAAGAGTTTATGTAAGCTTTCTCAAGGTCGCTTAGCCAGCTGTGGTAGAATCATAATACACTTCCTGAACCTCCTTCATTTTGGGTTGGCCTTAGTGACTTGCTTGCCAATAGAATTTGGAGCATAAGTGGCATTCTGGGACTTCTGAAGCTGGGTCAGAAGATGCCTTATAACTTCTGCCTGCATTTCTAGAACACTCTGGGAGCTCTGAACCACCATACACAAAGCCCTACTGCCCTAAGACCACCATGCTAGAGAGGCCATGAGTCCACAAATTGGTCAACTGAGTCTAGCCTTCCAGCCTCCCTTCCAAAGCACTAGATATTTCAATGAATCCATCGTGGACTCTCCAGACAAACATGTTTGGCAGCTAAATACCACTGACTGACCTCCATCAGTGCCACCTGGAACAGAAGAATAGTCTATCCAAGCCATAAGGACCCATAAAATCATGTGATATAAGGATTATGTTTTGGGGTTCTTTATTACATAAGAATCCATAACCAGCACAGCAGCGAGCCGGCTCCTGCCAAAAGCCCTGGTTTTTAAAAACCCAATTAGTCTCTGGAGGAATGGGCAAATGAAGGAAGGACAGAGCAGCCACAACCATCCACTCCACGGGCGGCAGAGTGCAGGAAGGCGAGCTCCCACAGCGACAGAGGAACATGGAGGACAACAAGCCCTGGCTTATATCTGCTCAGAGCCCCACTCAAGATTAGAAGATGGGGCTCCAGAGGGACACTGTGGCAAAAACCCCGAGGTGGGCAGGGTGGGGAGGCTGCCAGAAAGGGAGCATCCCCCGCCACACTTCTTTCTGTTCTAAGCTCCAACCAGTTGATCTTCCAGGCCAACAGACTCCCACTGAGCAGCCTAAGACTTCCTGGCCACCAGGGACCTCTGTGGATCTGCTGGCCTCCAGCAGCCTGGTCTTGACAGCTGCCGCTTCCATTTCCTCCCTTACAGGGGGTGGGGAGGGCAGCATATAATATGGGGTCTGCAGCCACTGGGGCCTTAGGAAAACCTGGTTTGAGGAAAACTCAAAGGG
>RCUC01118842.1:0-10403 GCA_003697995.1 Taxidea taxus jeffersonii
CAAGCGCAGCTTGGGCCTCCTCACTTGTTGTTACCTGGGGTTTGTAGCAGTCCCTTTCCTTGTCCCAGGGCTCAGTCAGCAGGCAGATCCAACCCCTCTGCTCTCATTAACTTACTCTCACAAGCTCCTTACCTGGCATTCAAGCCCTTCTATGACACGGCAGCACACTGTGCAAACACTCCTCCCTCCCCCCATATCCCGCTATTTTTTTCTTGCTATTCTGCCCAGTGGCTCCTGGTAGTTGGTGCTCAACAGTATTAGTTGCTGTTATTTCTCGGATTATTTCAGTAAACTGGGTTACTGTCTGCGCCCCAACATGCCCTCAGGCTTTCTTACTCCCTTACTTTGGCTCATCGTGTTTCCTCCACAAATGATGCCCTCCCTGTCCCTTGCTGCTCCTGTTGAAATCTTCCCAGTTCTCAGGGATCTATAGCCACTTTCTCCAGGAGACCTTCCAGGATTCCCATAGCCAAAGGGATTCTCTCCCTCCCTGAAAGGACCCCACCAGCACTTTGTCAGTCTTGCTCTGTGCACTCACCTTCATCCACCTAGTCCCTGTGTCTCAACTCTCCTTCTTCCCAAGAATATTCAGGAGTGGACGTCCCCCGAGCCCTTAGTCATGGATGCGTTTCTTGTAGTGTCTTGCTCAATGGCTTGCACAGAATTCAAGTTCTCTGAGTTCTTTGCTGAAGTGAGACAGATGTTCCCAGATGTCAAGAACCATTCCTTCCCGAGTTGGACACCCCTTTTCCCCATCACCCCCCCATGCTGACACTGCAAGACGAATGTTTTTCTGCCTCAGGTGCATTCTTTCCAGCTCTCACCTCCAAACCAGATGACTGTCCTTCCGGATCCCTCCTCCGTGCCCATGGCTTCCAGAAAAATTGTTTGGCTACTTCAGACTCCTAGCCTCTCCCCTCCCCAACATTGTCTCTCTCCCTTAACCCTGCCATCCCCCCACCTTAATACGCCCCAGGATTCCTGGAGTTATTTTTAGACTGAAATCAGGCCCCTGTTGCCTCATTTCTGCCATGTGCATCACTCACTTATTTCTTTTGAGCCTTCTTTTTCTTTTTGAACTATCACTGAATTCTAAGAGATTGAAGCAAAAAAGGGTTATCTCCCCCTGCTTCGGTCTGTCCCCCAAGTATCCAGCGCTTTCTACACACACCAGGACTCACTATCCCCAAACTGTAGACAGAAAGACCACATGTGAGACCTGCACCCGGAAAGCTGGACTGTGTCCCTCCCTCCCTGGACAGCTGAACTTCTCACTCTAGCACCACCACCCTCCCACCCGAGGCAGGGTCTTAAGCCAGTTTCTAAGTCCCATGCCCCTTGCTGGAATGTATCAGAGGGCCCCCAGGAACCCTGAGAGACATGAGGCAGGAAAGTGCAGGCTGCCTGTGTCTCCTCTATCCTGGTTACCATGGGAAGTTTCTCTGCAGGGCTCTGGAGCCAAGCCTATCTCCCAGGGGCTCAGCCAAGCACCTCGCAGAAGACTTTAGCCCCATATGACCTGCCTTGGCTCCCTCGAGTCTTCCTAGAGTCTCTGGCCAGTCCCAAGCCATAGGGCACACCCCTTCTGCTTCTCTTTGGGCTTCTGGGCCTACTTGACCTTCTCTTTCTCCTCTCCTTTCTTTACTGGAGTACTTTTTACAACTATATGCATGTAGCAGGCTTATGTTATCCCCTTGGCAGGCATTAGATCATTTATTCTTAATAATCCTTGTTACGCTCATGATTAAAGTATGGTCCACGAGAGTTATGACATCTGAACCAAAGTTACCCAACTAGTAAGCAATGGGGCCATTCGCTCCTTCAACAAATATTATTGGGTACCCACCCTGTGTCAGGATTCAAAGCGCCAGAAAGTCATCCAGTCTACACTCAGGGCTCTGAGACCACTCTCGTCCCTGCCTTCTAGATGCGGTAGCCAAAGCCACAATTCTTCCCTAACCCACACTTCCCACACACTCCCCACAAAGCCAATCAGAAAGTGCTCATTCCCCATGGCCTCCGTGAGATCTCACAGTTTTCACTGGGTTGGGGTGGGCCTTGCATTGCCGTTTCTGAACCTGGGATCAAATGCCAATTCACAGGGTTTGGGATTTGCAGATTAATAGGGGAGGTAGGTCTCCATCTCCAAATAAAGGGTTTTGTGGGACTAGATATAGCAAATGGAAGGCAGGAAGGAAGGGAGGAGGGAAGATAATTTGGATTTACTGAGCAACTCCTTTGTATTGTGTGCTGCTCAAGGTCCTTTCACTTATATCTTGTCATTATCCCCATTGTTTCAATGAGCAAACATAAGGTCGGAAAGACAAAATGATTTGCCCAAGTCCACACAGCCAGTAAATGACTTAATCCTGAATGTCTGATTCAGAGCCTGTGCAGTATCTCGTGGCAGGTCGGAACAATGGAGAAGCTGCTGGCCTCGTGTAAACCTGGCCACTTGAGTTCTCAGCTGATCTGTGTGTGACATTCTCGAAGCCAAATGTACCTCCCAACTGACCCCAGCCATATGTCTCATCTCCGGCTCCCCCCTTTCTCTGTCAGCATCACACAGTCAGAATTAGAGGAGCTATGTAAGTATTCCAGTTAGGACTAGGGGTGCAGCCAGCCAGGCCCCCCACCTCGGATTTCAAGATGGGAGAGAAGAGGGGATACATCCTTCCGGGCCAGAATTGTGTGGCTAAGTCCAGAAGAGCCTACAAGTCCAGATGGCTCAGGTTGGTTGGTAGACCAGATGACTGTGGAGACTAAGGCAGGTGGAAGGAACGAAGCAAGTCCCTTACCCTGTCCTCCTGCCCCCCTCCAATGTCAACAAAGGTGATGTGGTTTCCCCTGTGGTCTGTTGCCCTAGACACCTGCAGTTCTTAGTATATGTGTATGTGTCTATGTACCAACAATGACATGTGGGGGACACAAGGGGAAAGCGGTGGGACAGGATGGGGAGGGGCAGGAAGCCAAAGACAGGGTCTCCTTAACCCCAAGATGAAGAAAACAGAATGAATGCAAAAGATGGCAGAGGTCACCCCTTTGACTACTCCAGGGCCCCAGCCAGGACTGTCAGGAGAGAACTGGAAGAAAGGCATTGTGGTGATCAGGGCTCTGGGCTGGGAGCCCGCCGTCTTGAGTTCTAGACCTAGTTCTGCCATTAAATTCCCAAGCCACACCTTTCTGAGTCTCAGTCTTCTGCTCTGTAAAATAGAGCTCCTTCTTCACAGGGCTGATCTGAGAACACATGAAGGATATGTCCAAACACTGTGAGTTTTAGAATCATTGTCCTGATAGCCCCTGGATACAGCACACACGTGTGTGTGCACATACCACAGTGAAGATAAAGGACAAAAAACATAACCTCTGCCCTCCTATTGATCACAGTGTGTTGAGGAAACAAAAATATAAAGTACTTGAAAGCCTCTTGGAAGCAAACAACTCTTTAACATCTCACTACTGTGTGACCTTGGCCAAGTCACAGCCTCTCTGGGCTTCAGTTTTCTCATCTATCAAGTGAGGGAGCCAGTTTAGGCCCTGTCAGTCTATCTTTCTGAGTCGAAGCGGTTTTTCTGATCCTGTTGTTCCAAGCATCAAGCATCGGTGAGTACACAGGCAAAGAGGGACGACCTGCGGGGATTGGGGCCAGAATGAAGTAGGGAGTTTTGAGCTGGGTTTTGGAGGAGCCCAGAAATGTGAAGCAGTGTGAGATGAGGGGGGTGACATTCCAGGGAGAATGGCATGTGAGAGGCGAGGCAAGGAAGCAGAGGGGTGGCAAACAGATTAGGGAGGCTCAGGAATGAGGTTGGTAAGGACTCAAGGAATCTGGAGAGGAAGTCAGGACAGGAGGAGGAGAGAGGGCAGTCACCGGGCTGAGGCTGCTGAGATAGAAAGTGGGGGAGGGATATGGGGGGAAGACACTCTCTCGGCCCCAGGGGTCAGTGCCAGGGCCCATCCAGCCAAACTCCACCCAGGAGAGAAGGAAAGAAAGCTTCTCTTGCCGAGAGGCCCCATCTATCCTTCCCTTCTCTCCCAGCCCCACTCCCAGCCTTGAGGTAAACCAGGGCCCCCTGGAGCCAGAGCCTCCATTAGTGATAGAAACAAACAGATGTGGACCCTGCCACATCCTTCCACAGCAAGAACACCAGGGACAAAATCATCATAACAGTCACAATGAGGGAGACAAGGACAATGAGGTGAAGTCCCCCCTCCCCCACTGCCTGCCAAACCCATAGCCCTGGAACTTCTTGAGACGATTGTTCTGTTTACTAGAACCTTGGCTCTTTAAGAGCTGCAAGTAGATTTATAAGATTACCTCATCTGTAGGATCCCCCCCAAAACTGACATTGTATCAAAATCACTTAGAAGGATCTGTGAAAAACAGATCTCTGGGCCTCCTCACAGACTCCATCAGCCTCTCTGGGGTGCAGAGTACCCGGGAATCTCAGGTTTAGGACACTGATCCGATCCAAACCTCTCCTTTTACAGATAAGGAAACTGGGGGCCCCAGAGGGAATAACTTGCCAGAGATGACATGGTTAATCAGTGGTGGGGAGCAAGCAGAGAACTCAGGTGTCCCAGCTTCCAGATCAGCCCTCCTCCTAAGAGCCCACACCACCCAGCCCTAGGGATGCCTGTGCCAGCAGAGATTACAGTCAGGGAGGCAGCCACTGGGCCATACTCTAATCGTGAGCAAGAAGAAATCCGTCTGAGCAGCGAAATGCTTTTCTGTGACCAGCCCACCTTACTGGCTCCAGAGGTGGGGCGGGGGTAACCCTGCAGAGATGCTGGGGTCCACCCACTGAGGGGCTGGGGCCTTCAGCCTCGCTCCCTGGCCCCAGCAGGACCTTCTGCAGCCCCAACTGCCAAATTGGCTAGAGGGCAGTTTTTGACTTGGTTATGGGTCTTCATGATTCCTTTTTGGAAGCACTTATCTCTGACCCCAACATCTCGAGGAAGACCTTGAAGAGGTCCTGGCCTCCGCGCTTGTACCCATCGTCCCCAGAGGTGTGTTTCAGGGTGGGTTTAGACGATGTCTCTGTAGGTCAGGGGAGTGGTGACAAGAAAGGAGCAAGGAGCGGAGGGGAGGGTGAATGGGGTGAGGCTGACTACTCAGGATGTGAACGGGGTTCCTTGCTAGGACCTTGAAGTGCCCTACTTACATATGGCCGTCCAGTGAAATCCTTTTCATCCAGTGAAATCACACCCATGCCCTCAAGGATACACGGGGTTCAGAGTCATGGAAGTTCCATGTTTGAAGGGACCTGCTGGGCAATGGGGTCTTGACAGGCCAGGCAGTGGTCTTACAATGACCTGCTGCCCTCTGTGCCTGAAACCGTGATTCTGGAAGTCTCTGCCCCCATTGTATCCCTCACTCCAGCTCTCCCAGAATGGTTAGGGGTAGGAGGGCACAGGAGGCAGAGAAGATGCCTCTCACTCTCCCCCTTGGGCAGCCCCTGAGGCTGGGCTCCACGCTTCTCTACACTGAACTTTCAAGGAAACATTTAAAAACCTGTAGAGGTTTTTAACCTGTAGATGTAGGGGATCCTGCATGATCCAGTCATTAAGCCTCTGTCTTTGGCTCAGGTCATGATCCCAGGGTCCTGGGATCAAGCCCCGAGTTGGGCTCTCTGCTTGACAGGAAGCCAGTTTCTCCCTCTCCCACTCCCTCTGCTTGTGTTCCCTCTCTCACTGTGTCTTTCGCTCTGTCAAATAAATAAATAAAATCTTAAAAAAAAAATCTACAAAGGTATTGCTAAAGACAGGGTGTGTTGTATTGTGGTTCAAGGCAAGAGTTTAGAGTCAGTCTGCTTGGTCTGGAGTTTGTTGCTTACCCACTGTGTGACCCTTAGCACGCTATTTGACCTCTGGGAGCTCATTTCCTCATCCCCAAATGGGTACGACATGTGTGCCTCCTTAGGGTTGCCATGCTGACCATCTGGATGGGGAGCAAAATGCTTTGTGCACAGCTTGGCCTCACTGGGCTGTGTTTGGGGCAGAGCCCAATGTGGATGTTAGTTATAGAAGACAGTGTTCTGAGTGTCCCCTCTGACCCTCTAAGCCACGGTTTCCCCCTACAAACTTAGTCTCAAAATAAATACTGTCCTAATTTATGCAAAGAAATCTGCAGAGTCTGGCACCAGCTGACCCTTCTGGGGCGCACAGCGAAGCCTGGCAGGGCTGTGGCCATGGGGAACTATGTGAAAGCTTTCCCGACCCTCCCAAGGTACAGGTGTGGGTTCCGAGTTGACTCAGTTGAGGAAAGTCTGCATGGACTGGGCTGCTGGGAACGGCCAACCAGACAGCAGAGAGGGCCCTGCTGCATCTCTCCAATCCTGGCACCAAGCATCTGGAGTGATCTGCACATCTGGCTGCATCCCTGGGGCAATGTTCACAGCTGCTGACATTTGAGCAAGGAGAGATCCAGCTCCTCAGCCAGGGCCTAGGGGGCTATAAATAACTAGCTAAGAAGACCAGGGGGATGAGGTTGACCTTTGGGGGGCGGGAGCGGCTGGCGACGACTTCCCCCACCCCTTTGGGTCCAGAGCCAGTGTTTTAGCAAAACAGGAAGAGGCAGCAGCAGCTGCTGGGAAAGTAGGAGTGGCTCCCCTTCCCCCACTTGCCTGGGGCCTTCGGATCCCAGCCAGGACCTGGGAGAGGTGGAGCCATCTGGGAGCGGGGAGGGAAGGGCAGACCCACGCAGGCTGTGGCCCCAGAACCCAGAGCCCTCCTATGGCTCAGCTGGGGCACAGGCGAGGGAGACAAACAGACAAGGGAAGTCCAGTGGGCTGGGGCTACCACCCCGGCCCTCTCCTGTTCCCTTTCTGTTCCCCTATCAGTGGGACAACAGGAAGGACAGGCATTAGGGATGGAGCTCAAAATATGTATACCAGGCAGGCGGTGTATCCAGAGCCAGTGTTATGTCAAGCCCACCTTCTTCTCTCGTCCCTTCCCAGACCACAGGTGGGCTAAGCCTAAGCCCAAGTGGGTGGGAAAGAGGTCTTCAGACAGGAGAAAGGAGGCCTCTGGGCTGTTGGAGGGGCCCAGGGCCTGGCCCCAGTGGAATGATGGAGAACTTCTCCATGAACCATTGGGTTGAAGAGATCCAAAGCGCTGGGTGGGGGGGGCAGGGGGCGGGCAGCTCTGGGTGACTGTTCTCCTGGAGTAACAGGGCATCCACAGGGACACACTCTGGAGAGCCAAGCCCTAGGCCAGAGGGCTTCATGAAGTCCAGGATTAAAGAAGTTTTCCCAGAAATGTCGCTTTGCTTTGCCTGAGAGAGACTGGCCACTGAGACTGTCCTTCGGTGTCTGACTGGTTGATGACATCCGCTTGGAGCTTTGGCTGGCCCACATCTCCATTGGGGTCTGTGGCCATATCCATCAACGACTCATCATTGCCTCTCGACCTGAGCCCTGTGCTTTGCCTGCTGGAAAATTCTAGACCAGCATCATCCAGTAGAAACAGAATGTGAGCCACATGTGTAATTTTTAATTTTCCACCATCCCACCAACAAAGTAAAAGTAAATAGATGAAGTGAATTTTAACAGTGTATTGAACCTAATATATGTAAAATAGTATCATTTCAGCATGTAACTAAAACAGGGATATTGTTAATGTGATGTTTTACATCCTTTTCTCAGACTAAGTCTCGCGAAAGCCGTGTGAGGTCTCTCCTTGCCGCACACCGCAGTCCTGGCCGGCCACATTTCCAGGGCGAGCAGCCACTGTAGTGAACAGCCCAGGTCTAGCTGGCCCATAGCCGAGCTGCTTCTTCAGCCCTTCTAGTTCATTGCTGGGGAAGAGGCTCCAGAAACGGAGGAGCGGCAGGTGAGGGCCACATGAAGTGTTAATTGGCTCTAGGAAGGAGGCCACCCACTTTTCAATTTCTAAGCATTTACCTCTAGACCTGCAACCAGTCCTAGCATATAGGCAAGCAGGGAAACTGAGTCACAGAGCAGCATCTTCCCAGACAACAGGTCTTCTCCTTCTCTTCCTCGACCTCTTGCTCTAAGCTGAAGGTTGGAGGAAACCTATTTCCTCTTCAGGTGGCCAGCCTCTACCCTTCTCTGGCCTCTTCCAAACACAACCCCAAACCCAAAGGGTTTCAGGCAGCACAATAAGGCAATGTGGGAGAAGTGAACTTGGGGGGAAATACAGTCAAGCAGCGGACGTGTGGAATTTAGATGCTGGTGGGACATCTGGCGGGGGGGTTGTTGAGTGGACAGTTGCTATCTAAGGAGGGAAGGCAAAATAAAGATCTGGGGTCATCAGTGAGAACTGGAGTTGTGGGTAGGAATGGATGAAATCATAAGATCAGGGAAAAGAGGGGATGGGAACTGGAAAGATGGCTAGCTCTAAGAGCGTGAGACAACAAAGTTTCTGGGTGGGCAGAGAGGTTGCAGGCTGTGAATGATCCTGAGAGGGAGCAGTCAGAGATTTAAAAGAAGCAAGAGGAAGTACTGTGTCAGAATCCAAAGTGGGAGAGAAGGTGGGAAAGAGGAGATTTGTCCTCCGCTGCCGTTGATGATGCTTTAAAACCATTCTGACGGAAAGAGCTCACACAAACTGATAATGAACACGAAAAGAATGGTGGACCTAAGTTTAAGAAGCAAAAGACTCTTCAGGGAAAGGAGATACAGCTAGTAGGGGAGGTGGGGATCGCCATCAAAGTAATGCCAATTAAAATAAGAGGGAGGTAGACACTGTTTTCCAGCCTTAGTGAGAGTGTGGTGAAATTTACATGTTTGAAATCAATTTGGCGACAGATAGTAAGAGCTATAAAATGGTCTCACCCTTTGCTCAGTTACGCCACCCAATGTACCCTAAACTAGGTTTCTGCAGCCAAAATTCAGGAGGGGGAGTGGAATACGTGCATAGTGACGTTTACCCCTGTACTATTTAGAATATGGAAAGTTACCAACAATTTGAACACCTACAACTGGAAAATTGTGAAGCAAACTATATTTCCACTTGATAGAAAATTATGAAGCTGTTATAAAGATGTTTATGAATGTACATAGCATGGCAAGAGAGTATCGATTTGTGTATGAACTGTGATGGCAACTGTATTACAAAAAAAACCCCAACAGGGGCTTAGAGGAAAAGATGGAGAGGAAATGTGCAGCTGGTACTGATCAGGTAGGGTGGTATGAGTGTACGTGTTTTTCTAGTCATTTAAGGATTGTCAGCATTGTCAGGGGCTGTGGAGAGTGGGGATGAAGTTCGATCAGAAGCCTGGGCTGGGCTACAGGGAGCGCCCTGACCACCTTCTGGAGGTGATGATCTCGTTCATCCCCTGAGTTTATTTGCGGAGCTCTGCATACCTGCCAGGTGCTGTCACTGTGCTATTATCTGAGCCCTTCCCTGATGGCAGCAGCTCTGAGTTCCTGCCTGGGTTCCAAGCTCCTGGAGATTTACTGAGTCCTGTGTCATGGATTGGGGCAAGACCTTGTCCTGGGCATGGAGGGACAGATCCCAGGGCACAGGACCCAGGGAAGTCAAGAGCAGGCACCCAGGGAGGTGAGGGAGGGTTGGGGGATCACCAAGGAGGTTGGGGGATGTGAATACTACTCTGCCCTGGGGGAGGCTGCCCTGTGGCTGTCACCTACTGTTTCATGTCTCCCCCAAGGTGATGGGAGGTGGGAGTAGGCCATCACTTCCACAGCGGCCCCCCCCCCGCCCACCGCCCCGGAACTCTACCTGGGCCCCACCTATGGGCACCATCCGGCCTGGCCAGCCTGCCGTTCCTCCCCCCACTTAGCTCTCTTCCTACATTGACATACTGGGGCCTTGAAATAACACATCTTTATTTATGCCATCATTTCCACATAATTTGCCTATGATTCACTTGTTGTCAAGAAGCATTAAAACCCCCATCCCCAGCTCCCAACCACCTACTGGTCCCCTGGCCCCAGCACCCCTGTGTGCCACCGCTCCCCTTCCCGATGAGTCTTACCACTGCTGGCCGTACCCCTCACTCTCAGCCCCTTTTCCTCCATAGCACCCCACCCCAGCTCCTCCCTCCTTGGCCTTCATTGGGGAGCAGGAGGCAGGGGCTGCAAATGAACCAGATGGAGTCCATCCACTTCCCAGGCCCAGGACCTGGCCTGAGGGAGGCTGTGCTGGGAAGGCCTGTGGTACCGGGACTGGAGGTGATGGCTCACAGACAGGAAGCCCTGGAAAAGGGAAGAAGTTTCTCTTGGCCTAGAAGCTATGGAGCCCCTAGACACAGAGGCAGCCACCCCCCAACCACCACCCCCTCACTTCCTCAGGCTGGATTTTCCTCATACCTCAAGGCTGGTCTCTGGGTCCCTCCCCCATTCTGTTTCCTACAGGGCATGGGGGTATAGAGTTTCCACCGTTTGTGTGTGTGTGTGTGTGTGTGTGTGTGTGTGTGTGTG
>ML099275.1:0-14478 GCA_003697995.1 Taxidea taxus jeffersonii
CGAGGTAACGGGCACCACTAGCACTGAAGTCATTTCATTAGAACCAGTAAATGAGAGCTGCCCAGGTGCTCCGTGCAATTAGCTGCGCCCCAAGCATCTCCCGTGTCGGCCAGCAAGTAGAGTCCAGGGAAGGGAGCGAGGTGCGCTTGGAGAAGAAGATACCCCAGGTGAGGACCAGGCCAGATGTCCAGCTCTTCAGCAGGCCAAGCAAGGCCAGAGCCCCTAAATCCGCAGGAAGTCATCACACTTGAGGGAGAGGCAAAGATATGACTTATAGGACATTACACAATGAAGTACCACATTCTAGTGTTTCCCAGGTAATGATAGACGTCATCTGGCTTCTGAAGCCATATCGTATAGGTTTGAATTCTAGCTTATGCTCTGAGCAACTGACTGAGAGTTGCTCCGTTTTGGTCTCCGTTTTTTCATCTGCAAAATGGGGATAATAATAAAATGTGCCTGAGGCGCAAGCGAATTAATACAAAGAATGTGCTTAGGAGAGTGGCACCTAGAAAGATTTTCTTTCTTTTTTTCTTTTTTCTTTTTTAAGATTTTATTTATTTGTATGAGGGAGTGAGAAAGCACAAGCAACGGGAGTGGCAGACAGAGGCAGAGGGAGAAGCGGCTCCTCGCTGAGCTGGAGCCTGATGCAGGGCTTGATCCTAGGACCCCAGGATCATGACTGGAGCTGAAAGCAGATGCTTAACCCACTGAGCCACCCAGGTACCCCGTAGTAAACCTTTCTAAAGTGTTGTTTTCTTACTATATTATTTTTTTTTAATTCTTGTTATCATCATATACTTATCTTGTTTGATTTTCTTTATTTATTTGAGAGAGAGAGAGCACGAGCACGAGCAGGAGGGGCAGAGGGGAGACAATCTCAAGCAGACTCTGTGCTGAGCACAGAGCCCACCAAGGGGCTCGATCTCAGGACCCCGAGATGACAACCTGAGCTGAAACCAAGAGACAGAAGCTTAATGGATCATGCCACTCGCGTGCCCCTATCTCGCTTGATTTTTGTACCAACAGTTCACTATGGCTGCCCATATGTGCTCGTCCAGCCATACTGGAGGTATAAGAGGTAATAGCTTCTACTCTGTGCCCACCACGTGCCACATTTTGACCTAGATGATCTAGATTGGCAGTACAGCCCACAGATCAAATCCAGCCTGCCTCCTCTTTTTGTAAATAAAATTTTATTGAAACTCAACCATCTGATTCCATAGCGTCTGTGGTCCCTAGTGATCATATAGATTGCAAAGCCTAAAATATCACTCTCTGACCCTTCAGTTAGCATAAATTAATTCTCACAACAACCTGCAGGTTATTGGGTTAGGTTTTGTTTCCTATTTTCAGATAAGGAGACCAGGACTCAGAGAAGATCAAGAATATGCCTACAATCTCTCCTCCAGGGGCTAGACAGCAGCTGACTCCAACAGCCATCCCTTCTGGCCATGCTGTGCCAAAAGCAGGAGCAGAGTGCCCTCCCAGGGCTGTGTCTGTCACCACCCACTGAGATGGACCTGAGCTCGAGGCAGCCGGTGGGTCGTTTCTAATCAGGGTACTCTCCTCCAGCAAGGGAACTGTCACCTGTAGAAACAAGTCATTCAGGACAGTGGTACCCTGAGCCAATGCTCCGCCTGCTACAAACCAGTAGCTCATCGCTAGTTTCTGCTGTGGCTGTGGCAGGGGTGATGATGGCCGAGGCAGGTGCCCTGGAGAGGGTTGTCCCTGGCTCAGGTTGGGGAGGGTTCAAGGCTATGACAAAGAGTCCACATTCAGTTACTCCTCAGAGACTGGTTGGAAATACTCGTTGACCAAATGATATGGTAATTATCCAGAGGGCTGTCAAGCTACAAACGTGTTCAGAAAGTGGAGGTTATTGCTACCACATGTTGTGGGTGTTAAGAAGCATTTTCCTTATTGGAAAAATGCCCCAGATTTTGAAGTCTTTGGAGATAAGAGGATCATCCCAACTTACCCAAGACAGTTGCCCATTGAAAGGATACCCAGCAGTCACAGGTTACAGGTGCAGTGAGAAAGCTCACAGTGCTGGCCTTGGAAGTGGGAACATCACCCTTTGTTAGTGGTCATGGGATGAGGAAAGCTGCCCTGC
This sequence comes from Taxidea taxus jeffersonii, assembly GCA_003697995.1. Taxonomy (NCBI): domain Eukaryota; kingdom Metazoa; phylum Chordata; class Mammalia; order Carnivora; family Mustelidae; genus Taxidea; species Taxidea taxus. Next base: position 2,117 of record ML099275.1, read on the forward strand.
CTTGGACTCCCATCACTGTCAATTCCCTCCCTCCCAGAATCCTCAGCTTTTTGGTACTGCTTTCTTTGCTAGACCACAAGCATCCTGAGGACAGAACTATGCCTTATTCCCCCACTTTATCCCCAGAGCACATAAGTGCTCAGTAAATATTTCCTAAAATAAATGAAGGGGTTGAATGAATGTAGAGATACTCCTTCTCTTTACAAAGCAGCTTTCCCACTATCCCCGAGGAATGGCTGCGCTCTGCCAATGGGCTGGACCACCAACCAATCAAGGAGCAAAACTGGGATGGGGGAAGGAGCTTGGCCATCTCCGGTGTTGCTTAGTAGGGATCCTACCCGTTTTTTGAATGAAATCGCTCTTGTTACAGGAGACCTGGCATTCTAGATCCCAGACAGTCATGTCTGGCTCACTCCCTGGGCCCTGCAAGGACTGAACACCACTGGTGGAGAACCACAGTTCCAACATCTCATCATAGTGGCTACCACCATTTCTACTGAAAATGTCCTGCTGTCTGAAAAAGACAAGAGTCACCACTCACCAAGCATGGGTTTTTACTAACAAAAACACAAATATTATTCAGATCCTGTGGGCTTCACTAGTTAAACTTTTCAGAAAGGTGGTAGAACATTGTTCATGCTAAGGTATCCAGCAGTCCACTTTTGCCCGCCCAGTACTTTCCTGGTGTTAGCATCCCAGGAAACCCAGATGGTCAGCCACTCTAGGAACCAATCTGAACCGCAAAGGGCACATGCATTTTCCCAGAAGCTGACCTACAGCCCCACCAGGCAGAGACCCTCTCAGCTGTAGATAAGAGGAGCAAATCCCAGAGAGGCATGTGACTCTACCAAGGGCATCTGGCAAGGGTTTTCTACAAGAGCCATTTCCCACAGGCAACACCGACATGCAAAGTAAAAGAAAAATTCAATATAGCTTGCAATACCCTGTGTCTCCTAAAGGAATTAATTACCTCTTCCTTTAGCCCCATTTCTAGGAGTCGGTAGAGCGTGGAGGGGGAAGGGGCCGAACAATGAGATGACAACGAGGAATCTTGTGATCTGCCTCCCACGGCTTATCAGATCAACAGTGAAGCCATAGGTGTGTATGATGACATGAATCAAATTATATTTCAGGAATTTTAGTTTCTTGCTAACTACAGTATAATGAATATAGCTGCTTGCTAAATTGCACACTGAGATACTGGAGAAAATTAGCCATCGCAGCCATTTTCATTTTAAAAGTAGGGATAAAGGAACATAGGCCCTGGTCCAACCTCAGAGAGTATCTGCCTATCAAGTTACCTTTAACTCCACTATTAAAATGCAGACTGGGGCACTTGGATGCGGCCACATGAAAAGCACCCCAGGGGCTATCTCACAGTTGGCCGCACTCCCCAGAACAAGAAGGGCCTTTCATGCAGGGGTGTGGGTGCCCAGGAGCGCAGCGAGGCTCGGGGCGTCTCAGTGTCCCAAAGCGGGGGCTTCATATCGCAGCCGCTCAGGTGGAAAGGGGGCAGCTGGCCTGTCCCTCCTCTGCTCCCGCCTGAGGTCACAAATGAATAGAGCCCAATTGAGGAGGGGAGCTGGCATCACCAGCAGTTGATGATGTGCAGAGGAGGGTGTCCGTTCAGAGATAAGACTGGAGTCGGGGAGGCTGAGGGGTTCCCAGGTGGTCAGGTGATAATGACAGAGACAAGGCAGCATTGTCGGGAATGGCCAGCTTGCTGCTGGGCAAGATGGGGCAGGGTGGATGGCGTAGTTCACATGGGTGCTGATGGGAACAATGCCTCAAACGTCTTCCAGGAGGCTTAACTTCCAAGAATAAAAGGCCAGCTTTGAGTTATACTCACACACTTGCCTTGTGCCCTCAAGTCATTTTTCGTTCCACATAACCTCAATGATACAAGCCACCAATGGAGTGCCAGGACAAGGCAGGGGGAGGGCAGTAAGTGCAGTGGGTAGGAGTACAGGCTCTGGAGGGGCTCCAGATCCTGCCCATAGTAGGTGCTCAATTCATAGAAGCTACACCTTAGTATTACGGAGACATTGTGATAGAGGCAGCCGTGGGCAGCAAAGGCACCCATAGAAGGAATAAGCCAATCGGTACTGCCTGGGAGTGGAGCTAAGCTGGCTGGAAGTGTCAAGGCAGGTGATGCTTCTGTCTTTGCCCATTAACACCGGACCTCCCTGGAGGATTTCAGCAGGTGGCCTAACTTTCTTGGATGGACTTCCAGTTCCTTGTCTATAAAATAAGGGCATTGGAGTCCATTTCTTATGTTTCTTTTTTTTTTTTTTTTCAAGATTTTACTTATTTATTTGAGAGAAAGAAAGAGAGAGAGCACAGAACGAGAGGGAGAAGCAGACGCCTGCTGAGAAGGGAGCCTGACATGGGGCTCAATCCCAGGACCCTGGGATCATGAACTGAGCTGAAGGCAGATGCTTAATGGACTGAGCCACCCAAGTACCCCCATTTCTTATGTTTCTATCAGATCCAAATTTCTGTGGTTTCTGGGCCATATACCAATTAGTTGCTTAAAACCCAAGATTGCCCATTTTCAGCTTTGCATAAGTATATGAGATAAACATATGTAAATATATAAGAAGTATCAAAAGCTTCTGCACAGCAAAGGACACAGTCAACAAAACAAAGAGGCAACCCGCAGAATGGGAGAAGATATTCACAAATGATAGTACAGACAAAGGGCTGATATCCAAGATCTGTAAAGAACTCCTCAAACTGAACACACACAAAACAAATAATCATGTCAGAAGATGGGCAGAAGACATGAACAGACATTTCTCCAAAGAAGACATACAAATGGCTAACAGACACATGAAAAAATGTTCATCATCATTAGGCATCGGGGAGATTCAAATCAAAACCATGTTGAGATACCACTTTATACCAGTGAGAATGGCCCAAATCAACAAGACAGTAAACAATAAGTGTTGGAGAAGATGTGGAGAAAGGGGAACCCTCTTACACTGTTGGTGGGAACTCAAGTTGGTGCAGCCACTTTGGAAAACACTGTGGTTATTCCCTAAGAAATTAAAAATAGAGCTACCCATTACCCTGCAATTGCACTACTGGGTATTTACCCCAAAGATACAGATGTAGTGAAAAGAAAGGTCATCTGTACCCCAATGTTCATAGCAGCAATGGCCACAGTTGCCAAACTGTCAAAAGAGCCAAGACGCCCTTCGACAGATGAATGGATAAAGAAGATATGGTCCATATATACAATGGGATATTATCCCTCCATCAGAAAGGATGAATATCCAACTTTTGTATTAACAGGGATGGGACTGGAGAAGATGATGCTGAGTGAAATAAGTTAAGCAGAGAGAGTCAATTATCATGTGGTTTCACTTACTTGTGGAACATAAGGAATAACACGGAGGACACTGGGAGAAGGAGAGGAGAAGTGAGTTGGGGGAAATCAGGGGGGAGACAAATCATGAGAGACTGTGGACTCCGAGAAACAAGTTGAGGGTTTTGGAGGGGGGTGGCAGGGGGCTGGGTGAGCCTGGTAGTGGATATTAAGGAGGGCACATAGTGCATGGAGCACTGGGTATGGTCCATGAACAAATTCCAAAATGAACCTTGGAACACTGAAAAAATAAAATAAAATTTAAAAAATAAAATAAAAATAAAAATAAAAGAAGTATATGTCCCTGAGGGCTGTCTGGGTGGCTCAGTCCACTAAGCACCCAATCTTGATTTTTGTCTCAGGTCATGATCTCAGGGTTGTGAGATCAAGCCCTGCACCAGGCTCCGTGCTCAGTGGGGTATCTGCTTGAGATTCTCTCTCTCCTTCTCCCTCTGCCCCTCTTGCCATGCTCTTTCTCTCTCTCTCTCTCAAATAAACAAATAAGTTTTTTTAAAAAAAGAAGTATATGTCCTTGAATATAAGACAACATCAATATAAGGCAGCTTACCATATTCTTAATGAGATATTAAATAAAATAAATGCATAATATATGTCATAATATATTTTATGATGTAGGTATAGACCGATCATAATGTATGTTATATATATATGTATAATGTGCATATGTATTAGAGAGGTAGATGATATATTCAAATGTATACTTTAATATTTAATTCATGAATTTAGTTGCACATATGCATTTAAGATCACATGTAAAGCAATAGATCATTTTAAAAATAATCTCACTCAAGCTCTCCATGTGTATCTTTGTCACTAGGGTCTTTGTCATCACTAAAGTCAGGCTTTGAGCCATGGGATACCCTTTGCCAGAGCAGCCAACGTGATTTTGTCTCAGGTCATTTGAGATATCACCATCCATGAATCCAAAGTTCTTAGCTTAGCCTCAAAGGCCCCACGTGATCAGTTCCACCTGCCTTTGTCCCTCACTGTTCTCCCCCATTGCTCACCATGCCCCAATCACATGGGTGGGTGACAACTTGATAGTTCCCTGTCCCTAAGAGCATACTCCTATTTCCCCCTCTCTCCCCCCTGGTATGTGCATGGCTCAAGTCCTCACATCAATCAAGTATCTGCTCAAATGTCACCTCACCAAGGAGAGGAAACCCTAGAGTCTTCCTCAACAGCTGCTATTGGATTGCTAAGCAAACATTGATTATAACATCACCCTGATTCCAGAGCAATTTCTCAAAGTGCACAATGCTGGATGCTGCAACAGAAATCTGCCAACTAACACAACAAAAATTTGTATCTCTCACATGTGAAGTTCAGTGAGGTGTGGGAAGCTCCTCCAGTTCTCTCTCCTCCATGTAGTGACCCAGAGATTCAGGCTGCTCCATCTAGGATTTGCTGCTTCCCATTTCACAGCATAAGAAGAGAAGAGGACCAGAAGTTGCATTAGGATGCTTCAAGGACCATCTCTGAAGATGGCTTATGTTACATCATGCACACCTCTTTGGCCAGAACTCAGTCTCTGGGGTAGTCACTCACCTCCAGGATGCTGGGAAATGTGGGCTTCCACTGTACCCTAGTAAAAGGAGACCCCAGAGCAAATTCTGAAAAGTAGCATCTCTACCAAAAGATTTGCACCTGCATTGAAATTCTGCCTTGGCCAACTGGCTCAGAACACTTTGGGTCTGTTTCTTCAGTTATAATTTAGAAATAATGATGCCTACCCACATGATGGGCAAAATGTCGCAGACAGAGTAGTGATCAGTAAATGATTGCTTATTAATAAACTCAGATTTGGGAAACTTGTATAGGTCTACATGCTTGGGTTAAATTTCTATAATTTTTAAATACTAAAACATTCATTCAGCAAATTATCCTTGGAACTAGCTGATAAAATTTTATACCACAGGACAGTTGAATAAAATAGCACTATTAAATATAAGTAATCCATCAACAATTGAATGTCCATGTCACCCACTTTTCTACTCTATTTCCACACATGGCCCTTCTCTTTCTCCTCTGCCTCCAGCAAATTATTCATCTACTCCTTGTGAAATCAGAAAAATGTGAGGAATAATTCGCAATTTTTTTTCTAATTCTAATTAACATAGTTTCCTATTAGTGGAAGACACAAATTAGGCAATATATTATGGAGAAAAATCCCTTAATAACCCCAAAAGATTTAGAGTATATAATTAAGAATTGATTAATCACCTATAAAAATTTCCATAGGGATTAACTATACAGAGAAATGCAATAGATAAAACTTTGGAGTAAGGGTTTCTCCATTAATTACAAAAAGCACTTTTTTTTAATCCCCAAAGGTGACAGAAGACAATAGAAGGGGAAACCATGCATGAAACTGAGAAAGAAACCCACATACGCATCAAGGACACCCCCAAGAATAGTCTCATATGAGCCAGGGGAGTGTTGAAGAGGACAGTAGTTGGCAGTGTGCAATGACTCAGACCTCTCACCCAGGGTAAGGACTGTAAGGAGAATTTGGCATCTAGAAGCCTATGGTGACCTATACACAGAATGTTCTCAGTGAAGCGTGGGGGTGAGAGGCATGATATAGCATGCAAAGGATAAAAAGTTTAAGGCACATGGAGTCTCCCTTTTAGAACATTTTGTAATAAAGACAATGAGAAAGGAAGAACTACACCTTGACAGAATGGCAGATGTTGGCTATTTAGTTGTTTCAAGGAGAGAGAGAAGGAGCTTTGTAGAGAGGATGAGAGGAAGAAGCAGGTAGAGAGGACAAATAAATCTTTAAGAAGAGGAGTATAGAAGAATGTCTTTGGTTGACCTGGAAAGGTTGAGTCCAATCATGAGTGGAGGGTATGGCCCACAGGTGGAGAAAAAAGAGGGAAGAATGGGGGAATATATGGATAAGTTTGGAGGTGATGGAGAAGGAAGTTAATAGACATCATAGCCAATCTTTTCATTTTCTCTGATCTCAAGACCATTCTGCTAAGCAATGGCATGAAGTAGGGGGAATGAAGACAAAGTGTCAAAAGCTGAAAAAAATCCCCTGGCAAATGACAAAGGGATCAAAGATGGTATATACTCTTCTACCACTGTATAACAAGTTACCATTAGCTTAGCAGCTTGAACCAATACACATATATTGTTTGAGTTTCTGTGGGTTAGGAGTGTGAGCATGGCTTTCCTGAATTCTCTGCCCAGGGTCTCACAAGGCTGCAATCAAGGTGTTCCCTGAGCTGTGTTCTCATCTGGAAACTTGACTGGGGGAGAATCTGCTTCCAAGCTCAAGTTGCTGACTCATTTTCTTGCAGCCTCACGACTGAGGACCCCCAGATTTTTCTGGGACTCAGCTGGAGGCCACCTTCAGGCTCTAGAGTTCCTTGAGACATAAGCTTTTCCAAAAAGTCACTTAATTCATGTAAGTCATGAGTGACTCCCTCCAGTATGCTAAAATAGATTCTTACATAATGGAACACACTCATGGGAGTGACATCCCATCATTTTTTCCATATCTTATTGGTAGAAGCAAGTCACAAGTCCTGCCCACATTCAAGGGGAAGACATTATACAAAGGCACCAATACTAAGAGTAGGACCTCTGGGAGTTATCTTGGGGTCTGTCTACCATAGAAGAAGACAAAGACAGTGGACAAGTAGTAAGACCCAGCTAAATCCAGACCCACATCAACCAGACCTGGAAATTGCTCTAACAATTTTGAGAGAACTTAGTTTAGGGAGGACAATAGGGAAAGTGGAGTATCTGATCCACCCAGGGCTGGAGACTGGTATTTGCACAGGTTACTGAAAGTGCTGCAGAGAAGTCAATGACTGTGAGTCTGTGTCTGAAGAGAAAGGAAAGGAAATAGGGGAAGGGTCTGCTGCACAGGTAGTGGGGACAGGGTATAGAGAGCAAGGCTTTCAGGGCTCAAGAGGCTGGTTTATTGGAAGCCAAGGACAGGGTGGAGTCAGTAGGAGCTTGCAAGCAGAGGGTAGGGTGCCCAAAGCTATAGTTATAGGAATGGGGATGACAAGGACCTACATTTGTCCATGGGTTTGAAGTCTAAGGATAGAATTTAGGAAAGTGAGAGCCTCTGGTCTTGGAAGGATCGTCTATATGGACATTAAGATCTGGTAAGACTATCTCAAAAAATTTGAGAAGATGATGGGCCAGAAATCAAAGATACAAAATATATGCATCTCCAGGTGCCAGCAGAATGTCCCATAGACAGAGGCCTTATACATTTCAGGGAAATTAGAGAATTGGTCGAGTGGCTTCAGGCCCCGTGCCCAGGCCCCACCAGAGAGTAGCTCACAGATTGAAAATCTTGGTGGCATCAGCTATGGCTCCTCTTCTATACTCCAAAAAAGGTAGTTACAGCTCCAAAACAAATCCTGAATTGCACCATTCCCCTCAGTCTGTGCTACCGTCACCTCTCTCCTAAGGACTAAAGGCATTTGAACTTGCCTCCCTCCTTCCATTGTTGCCCCAAGACCATTCTCAGTTCATCAGCCAGAGGGTTCCTGCTCAAAATTCTCCCGGGGCTCATCACTGCTCTTAGAGAAGGACTAAACTTCTTTCCATGGACTCAAACACCTGCCATGGCTGGTCCCCTCCACTTCTGCCACCTCTCTGCTGTGTTTCCTCTTACATACAGGTCTCTTTGCTCTTCCTTCAGTGTGTTCAATGTGTGCCCACCATAGGGCATTTGTATTAGTTGTGCCATCTGCCTGAACATACCCTGGACAGTCACCTGCGTCCTTTCCTCTCCTCATTTTGCTTAATGTCTTAGAGTCTTCTCTGGCCACTCTTCCAAAGCTGCCCCAGGACCTGCCCCTTACTCTGCTTTGGTTGTCATCAGAGCTCTCCTTACCAATGGACATTTTATCCTATTACAACTGTCCCCTCCATTAGCATAAAAAGATCATGAGGGGGACGCCTGGGTGGCTCAGTGGGTTAAGCCGCTGCCTTTGGCTCGGGTCATGATCCCAGCGTCCTGGGATCGAGTCCTGCATCAGGCTCTCTGCTAGGCAGGGAGCCTGCTTCTCCCCTCCCCTCTCTGCCTGACTCTCTGCCTACTTGTGTGATCTCTATCAAATAAATAAATAAAATATTTAAAAAAAAAAAGATCATGAGGGCGGAGAACACATCTGTATTGTGGATGATCATATATCCCTGGTTCCTAGAAAAGTCTCTGACAGTAGTGGAAACTTGACGATTATTTACTGATGGACAGACTGAACAGAAAGAAGGAACTGTAACACTTACATCGTGCATCCCCCATGTTACAGGGAGAAGTAAGAAGCACAGTGACTGAGCATCTAACACAGAAACTGGACCCAATCTTCCTTGTGTAGATGCCTCTAGAGTCAGCCAAGACAGGGGGATCCATAGCTTCTTCACATACCATCTGCTTCCTAGCTCATTGGCTTGTTTGTTTAGAGGTTTTGCCCTACAGTTTTGCAGTATACAACGAAAAATGGAAGTAGAGATAATAATATTTATTTTCTGAAAGAGAAACTTCTGATCACTTAAAGGCTAACATTTGTAAGTGTTTCTTTGACCTAGGTTTTCAAGGAGCTGAGTACCAAGTACTTAAGTGCCTTCGTGTGCTGACGGAATTACTTCTGCCCAAATTTCTCAACAACCATAGGGATACCTTGGGTGATGGAGCCAATAATATCCCTGCCCCTGACCTTGAGTTGCAAAGCTCAGTCTTCATTGATCAAGGAACACCTTTAGTCTTTACAACTGTACACAGTGGAATCACCAGAGCTCTTTGAGCCCAGCCCGATTGTTTTCATGGTTGAAAACAATGTCCAGTTGTGTTAGAAGCTGCAGGTGGAATAGTGGGGGCTGAATCAGCAGTCGTGTGTGTGCACGGACATCGGAGAGATGACAAACAGATCCCGGGAACAATGGGCTACAGGCACGTGGTTCTGGAAGCATGTGGATGTTTAATTCTGACTTACACTCTTGGTAATGAAAGTGAGGCAGAGAAATGCCAAGAACACACAAAGCAGTTACTGTCAATGCATTTGTACTACAATTGTTTGGGTACTCTTTTAATCAGGCTGTAATTGCTGTTGGGAAATTCACACATGGGCACCTCTCTACAATCTTACAAGCTCTAATTATACTCATGATCTCAAAAGAGCACCACGTGGTACTGAAAAAAGCCTTCAAAATTGAAAATCTCCTCCCCCAATGAGGTTTTTCTGCTGCTAAATTACTTTATTTCATTAAGGAAGTTCTATGCTGAAATACAAATGCCACAGAATCTGAGGTCAGTGTCCCATGAATTGGTTGAATCCCTGTCTTAACACACTTCATCAAGCAAGCATTAGCCTCAGCTCGTATACCTCCCCAAATGGTATACGTCTTACCCTTACTACATACTAAGGAAGTCTCTAGTAAACCGAACCCTTCCTCCTAATAAAGTCTACCTAAGATCCAAGATCTCTCTTTTGGAGCTACACATTCTAAGTGTAATTTTTCTCCTGCAAGACAGGCTTTCAGATACTTGAAATGAGGTGCCCAAAAGAGATACCTCCAGCAAAGACACCATATTGGAAATGGGGTGTCTTAGATCAAGTTCCTGGAAAAGTCCCCAAGAGGAAGGAAAGAGAAATAGTAAGGTTTTGGGGAGAAGACAGGTAAGGAAGTACAGTACAAGGAAGGAGGGAGGAAGCCAGGCATGTGGGAAATCTTAGGGAAATCTTCACAAAACCCTAAGTCTAAGGAAAGCTTCCCAGCTGCCCCATCTACAGCCAAGACTGCTGGGCTTCTATGCTCCCACCCTGAGAGTCATTGTTCAAGAACCATCCTGGGGGTTGGTGGGTAGGGTCCATGTGAATGCCCAGGCATTTGTAACTCTGCATATGTCAGCAAAGTGCTCCAATGTCCTATGGAAAGTGCTCCAAAGAAAAGCCACAGGTGCCCACCATCAGAGGCAAAAGCATCTGATGCCTAGAGAGGGGTGCACAGAAATAGGAAAAAGAGATGTGAGGTGGGTCTTTTTGGAGCAGTAACATTTGTTGGTTATAAAAAAATAATAACTGGAAGTCACTGGTAGACCATGAAAACTCCAGCTGATTTTTGTCACTCAACAGTGAGAAAATCTGACAGTAAGATTCACACCTCCCAGACAGAAGATGGAGAGGCACCTCTCTAGAAGACTGACCAGCCCAATAGAAAAATCCAGGAGGGCTGAAGGTTTAGTCTTCCCCAAAGAAGAAGCTGGATCATTCCACAGTGAGTGCACAAATAAAGAACACACACACACACACGCCCCACTTTTTAACATGAACAATCAAGGAGCACCATTAACTTATGGAAAACCTATAAGCCAGAGATCAAAGCAAACAAAATTTCAAAAGTAAACATGTGGGAAATCAAAGCGATGTCAAAGGGAAAAAGAACACTATAATTGCTATCCTCAGAAAGTGAAAAGAAATTATTTTACCTATGAAATAAGAATCAGACATTATAAAAAAAAGAGTAGTCATAAAGCAGGAACAATAAAAAAAAAGTCTTCAAGTTAAAAAGCAGAGAGTAGAAAGATTCAATAACAACATTAGAAGACAAAGTTAAGGAAGAAGAAAAGTCCAGAGAGATGAGATATTAAGAGGGGAAAAAAAAAACCCCAAAACCTAGAGCATAATTCCAGAAGGTCCAACATATTTAAAACCAGCATCCAAAAGATAGAAAAAAATAAAAAATAAAATAAAACCAGCATCCATAAACCTGCATGGCAGAAATTGTACCTGCACTCATCTCTGCAGCCCCACCTGCCTCCTACAAACTAGAGACCCCCCCCCCGGGGGGCAGGGCCGGGCCATCCTAATGGCCAGATAGAAACAAGCACCCGTTAAAGCCCTTGCAAATGGAGGTCCCCCACTGGTCACTACAAAGTCCCTCTTTTCAAGGTAAAGTTTCCCTAAAGTTCCCATGAGTGCTATGGGACTAGCAGAGCATTTTTTGTTCTCTTGGTGATTACCTTCTAAATATTTCCTTAATTTAAAATTAATGCGAACTTCTGTAGCGAGACAGGGAAAAAATCCTACCTGAAGAGTTAATGGTCCGTGGAAATAACTTTCGCTGGCATTTTGCATTATTGCATCATAAAGGTAATTGGCAGTGATTCATTGAACCAAGAAGGAACGAGTTCAAAGTTAAAATACTTTCAGTTCAATTCCCACCAGTGTGTGTGTGTGTGTGTGTGTGTGTGTGTGTGTGTGTTAGAGCAACAGTGAGCATGGCCGAGAGGGCTGGATTATTCATGAAGTTGACAGGACAACCCTGAAGTACATAATATTATCACCTTTGTTTTAGATGAAGAAACAGAGGCTCAGAGAGATTACAGAAATTGTGAAGGAGGACAAGCGAGTGTTACGAGAACAAGCCGCAGGTTTAAACCAATGTTTCTCTGATCCTCAAATTTGTGCTCTTTTTGTATGATGCTGCCTTTGGGGTCGCGAGGCTCAAATCCTTCCATGTGGCAGCGTTTCAGAAACACCAGTCAGAGCCGAGTCCAGCTTACACGTCAGGAGCAAAATTACCAGCAGTAAACACGGCGCCATTGTGCGGATGTCATGAAAACCACTGTCAGGAGCAACACATCCACAAAAGAACAAGACATCTGCGAATGATGGGCCCCTCCCCAGACCTCCACCTTCCATTTGCTGCTACTGAGTCCTCTGAGCTGTCCCTGACAGAGCAGGCTCAGTTGTCAGGGGCTGAAGAGAAACTTACGAGAGAAAAACTCAGAACTGATTTCTTAAAATCCAGTGCCTTTTATGAAAAGGGTGGCCATTTGCACATCTTAGTGACTAAATGCCTCGGTCAGGCTGGAGGCTCTTCCTTACAGAGAATTCCCCTGCAGTGCTTGGTGGTGTGATTAGTGATGTGTTTACTGATCCCACCTCCAGTTTCTTTCTTTCTTTCTTTCTTTCTTTCTTTCTTTCTTTCTTTCTTT
>ML099275.1:14488-27844 GCA_003697995.1 Taxidea taxus jeffersonii
TTTCTTTCTTTCTTTCTTTCTTTCTTTCTTTCTTTCTTTCTTTCTTTCTTTCTTTCTTTCCTTCTTCCTTCCTTCCTTCCTTCCTTCCTTCCTTCCTTCCTTCCCTCCCTCCCTCCCTCCCTCCCTCCCTCCCTCCCTTCTTTCTTTCTTTTTTTCTTTCTTTCCTAAGATTTTATTGACTTATTTGAGGGAGAGAGGGCGAGACTGAATGAGAGAGCGAGCACAAGCAGGGAGAGCAGCAGGCAGAGGGAGAAGCAGGCCTCCCTGCTAAGCCCAATGCAGGACTCGACCCCAGGACCCTGAGATCATGACCTGAGTGGAGAGCAGATCCTCAAGGGACTGAGCCACCGAGGTGTCCCTATCAGTTTCTTTTAAAAATGTGCTAATGGGGGGCGCCTGGGTGGCTCAGTGGGTTAAGCCTCTGCCTTTGGCTCAGGTCAGGATCTCAGGGTTCTGGGATCGAGCCCCACATCGGTCTCTCTGCTCAGCGGGGAGCCTGCTTCCCCCTCTCTCTCTGACTGCCTCTCTGCCTACTTGTGATCTCTCTCTCTCTGTCAAATAAATAAATAAAATCTTTTTAAAAATGTGCTAATGGGGGACGCCTGGGTGGCTCAGTTGGTTGAGCAGCTGCCTTCGGCTCAGGTCATGATTCTAGCGTCCTGGGATCGAGTCCCGCATCGGGCTCCTTGCTCGGCGGGGAACCTGCTTCTCCCTCTGCCTCTGCCTCTGCCTGCCACTCTGTCTGCCTGTGCTCACTCTCTCTCTCTCTAACAAATAAATAAATAAAATCTTTAAAAAAAATGTGCTAATGGGTTGGGGCTATATGGGTAATATGATTTAGTCCCATTTCTGCAGACAGAGTACCCCAAGAGTGGGACATGGTGACTTTTTCCATACGGAGCCTGATGGTATTGTAGGCTTTGCAAGCCACACAGGGTCAGAACTATGCCCTCAGTCCCTATAGTGGGAGAGCAGGCATAGACAATACATGATTGAATGAACAGGGCTGTATTCTGATAAAAGGTTATGGATGCTGAAATTGAATGTTCATAGAATGTTCACGTGTCCCAGAATATTATTCTTTTTCTTTCCCCAGCCATTTAAAAATGTACACTCCATTCTTTACTCACAGGCCATAGAGACACAGGCAGGCCCTGACTTTGGCCTTCAGGCCACCATCAACCAGTGCCTGCTGTTGATTCCAGGCTCATTGTTGGCAGAACCCTCTCTCATTTTTATCAGATGATGGCATGGTCTTGAAGACAAACTTCAAATCACTTCTAAGCTTTGACCCTTCATGCCTCCCACTTCTTTGATCAAGTCATAAGGGTAAGACAGCTCTATTATTGCCAAGGACCAGAACCTATCTGGGGGCAACCATGTGGTGGGAGAAAAGAATACATCACTGACTTATTCTCCCAGCCTGGAGGAGGGGAAAAGAGGAAGGAGGGTGAACACACAGAAGAGGAAATACGCAAGTAAAGACAGTCTATGGCAGGTTACAGTCTGCCTAATTATTCCAGAATGAGGCTATTGGCAGGTAATTTTCTGCCTAATTATTCCAGAATGAGGCTATTGGCAGGTAATTTTCCATCACTTTGTCTTCTTGGCACATTTCTGGTATACCATCTCCTTGGTGTTTTTGGTTTTTTTTTTCCATCCAGAAATTGTATTTCTCACAGTAAAAATCTCTGTCCTAGGTACATGCATGTGGTTAATTGCTAAAGATGGGCACAGATATCTGTCCCTGCCTGTGTGCACGTGCTTCTCCTTCCATCAAGAGGTAAAGCTTAGGTTCCCTCCTTTTGAGTTAGGGCTGGATCTGTGATGGCTTTGACCAACAGGATTCAGAAGAGGTGACATTCTTGGACTTTCATGCCTAGGCATTAAGAAATCCACTTCCTATCTTGTACTCCAGCTTCATGATAGGAGGAAGCCCAAGCAGACTTGTGAAGAGGCTCTCTTGGAGAATCAAGATTCCTGCCCCATAGCCTTCCCTAAGTTCCCAGGTGACAACCAGTACCAACTTGCTAGCCATGTAAGTGAGCCATCTTGGAAGTGGATTCTTTAACTCCAGACAAGCTACCCCTGAACCACTTCTGCTATGGGAAGCAGAGGACGGTAGTCCCTGCTAAGCTCTGCCCGAATAGCAAAATCATAACCAAATAAATGATTGATCTTTTAGCCAACTCGTTATCTTCAAATCTTTCTTTTTCTTTATTAAACTCATTCCAGTTAGTCTTCCCCATCTTTCCAATAACTGTTCTTGTCAAGGTCAACTCCATATTTCTAAATCCAATGGTTTCATACTCGGTCCTCGTCTTGCCTGACCCATAAAAAGTATTTGAACCAGTTGACCACTTTTCCATGACACATGTTTTCATTTGGTATCCAGGTACCATAATCTCTTGGATTTCCTCCATCCTCACTGTTTGCCCATCTCAACTTTCTCTGGTACCATTTTTCTCCCACTTTTTAGTGTTGGAATTAGTCAGGGTTCTCCAAAGGAACAGAACCAATAGCAATTGGCTCATGTGGTTATGGAGGCTGAGAAGCCCTGTGGAGAATGGACTCCCCATTTTCTCGGGCCATGTTGTTCAGAGGTCCAGGCCCAAGCCTATCAGCACATTGCATCTCCCTGGCCACTGTGACTGGTTCTGGAACAGGCATGAGACCCTCATAGTGAGATGTAGCATCACTTCTAATAAAAATGCGGGGGTAACAACAGGGCTTTCTATCTCAATACCAAAAGGAGGTTAGGTCTAGAGCTGTTACCTTTAGGGGAGAACCTGGAAGACTGAGAATAACCAGATGGAATGAAGTCAATACCATGGAAGGGGCAGAGCCAAGAAATGGGGGAAACTAAGTTCTCACAGCATCAACTGTACTCAGAACTGAGTTGGCACCTTGAACTTTTCAGGGATGTAAAAATTAAAAAAAAAAAAGCAAAAATAAAACAAAAAACAAACAACTTCCCTGTATGGACTAAGACAGAGTTGAGTTTTCTATCAAGTTTAGCCAAAAGAATCCTGACACAAGAGCCAGGAATATTTATGAGACTGTCTAAACTGGTAGCTAAGCTAAAATTTGAGACTGCCCCTCCCAACCGATAGACAATGTAAGTTATAGTGTTATTCCCGCCATACCCTCCACCTCATCACAAAGACTGGGAGTTTGTTACACAACCGGAACACGATGGGGTAACCTCTGCCCACCCTCATTCTTTCTTCCATCTCTATCTGTAGATGAAGAAAAAAAAGTCATTGAGAAAAAGGAATTCTTCAAGACTTTTCTATTTACCCAACACACACAGATCATTACACATACAGCAAGCATTCAATAAATACTGTTGAATGATGAGGAGAAGAACATTGCTTGTACAGACAGATCCGTGATTCCTTTTCTTTTCTTCAATGTTTCTAATAAAACAAACAGTACACACAAGTGTAAGACAAGAGATGACTGATTTTATTGAGCTCTACATGGTACAGGACACTGTTGGAGTCAGTGCTGGCCTTCCCAATGCAAGAGGGGCACAGGGTACATGGAACAGGTACAGAGATTGAATTCAGGAGGGACTGGGAAGCACAACACATCTGGCCAGGTTATGAGAACAGATGACAGCAGAGGACAACTGAAGGGATGCTTATTAGCTAATAAATGTACAGAATCCAAGAGGTTAGAGATCCTCTGATCTGATACCCTCCTCATTTCACAGAAGGGGAAACTGAGGCCTCCAGAGCTGAGGGAAATGCTGAGGGAAATGATGGGGGAAGTGCCAAGACTCCTGAGATATGTGCTAAGACAGCTCCTTTTCAAGCTGTGGGTTGGTGTCCGTTCGTTGGTTATAAAATTAGTGGGTTTTGGTCAATTTTTTCATGAACAAAAAAGGATAGAACCAAACAGGAAAAAAAAATCTAACTATATTTTCTGTAAGAAGAATAGGTATGATTGCATGCAATTTTTGTTTCAGTTTTTACATGCACACGCACACATATTGTTAACTGAGTCAGTATGTAAAATGTGTCTCACACTGTGAATCTACTGTTTGTAAACCACATATCTAAGCCAATGGGCCCAGTGACTGATTATCTGTTATGTTAAAAGCTCAACAGAGAAGGCCCACCCAGTGCTCAGACATGTTCATAACACAAGTGCAAACCTAGCCAATCAATCAGAGAAACCTGAGGAGATTTTCTAAAAATACACATATACAGCTTTCTACGCCCCCCTCCCAGAGACTCTGAAGGTTTGGAATGATTTTTTTTGTATTTTATGAAAGTTTCCCAAGAAATTTTCATGCACAGATTAGTTATGGGACAAAATATCCCTTTGAAGGAGACAAACACATGAAAAGATGCTTGGCGGTATGAGTCATCAGAAAACTACAAATCAAAACCACAGTGAGATAGTAGTCCACACCCTGTCAAATGGCTAGAATCTAAAAGACAGATAATAACAAGTTGTAGTGAGGATGTGGAAATATCAGAACCCTCGGATCCTACTAAGGAGAGCACAAAATGGTGCAGCCCCTCTAGAGAACAGTCTGTAAGGCCCTCAAATGCGAAACATAAAATTACCATATGACTCAGAAATTCCACTTCCAGGTATCTACCCAAGAGAAATAAAAAACATATGTCTACACCAAAACTTGTAAATGAATGTTTACAGCTGCATTATTCATGATAGCCAAGAAGTGGAAATAAATGTCTCTCAACTGATGAGTGGATAGACAGAATGTGGTATGTCCATTCAACAGAATAGCATTCATCCATAAAAAGGAACGTCCATAAGAAGGAACAGATACATGCTACAATAAAAACAAAGCTTGGGGTGCCTGGGTGGCTCAGTGGGTTAAAGCCTTTGCCTTAGGCTCTGGTTGTGATCCCAGGGTCCTGGGATCGAGCCCCGCATGGGACTCTCTGCTCAGCGGGGAGCCTGCTTCCCCCCACACCCTCCCCCCTCTGCCTCTCTGCCTACTTGTGATCTCTGTCTATCAAATGGATAAATAAAATCTTTTAAAAAACTCCAAAAAACAAAAAAACGAAGCTTGAAAATATCATGCTAAGTCAAAGAAGCAATTCACAAAAGATCACACCTTATGTAACTCCATTTATATGCAATCTCGTGAATAAGCAAGTCTACAGAACAAGAAAGTAAATTAGTGGTTTCTAGGGATGAGTGGCATTGGAAAAAATGAGGAGTGACCGCTAATGAGTATAGTTTCTTTTGTGGTGATAAAAATGTTTTAAAATGGATTCCAATGGGGCACCTGGATGGCTCAGTTGGTTAAGTGTCTGACTTCTGCTCAGTCATGATCTCAGGGTCCTGGGATCGAGCCCCAAGTCTAGCTCCTTGTTCAGCAGGGAGTCTGTTTCTCCCTCTCTCTTTGCCCCTCCCTCCACTTGTGTGTGCGCGTGTGTGTGTGCACACGCGCACGCACGCACACTCTCTGCTTCAAATAAATTAAAAATCTTTTACAAAAATAAAATAAAATGGATTCTAATGACAGTTGCCCCTATCCAGGAACACACTAAAAGTCATTAACTGTACACTTTAAATGATATGTGAATTATATCTCAGCAAAGCTATTAAAACAAACAAAAAGGAAGCGTCTGAAACAGGAAAGAACAGACCATTCCAAGGGAACCTATCTTATAAATAACTTTACAGTAAGACAGGGCTATCCAGATACCAGGTATAACAACACAAGGAAGTGGGACAGAAAAACAGGCAGGTACAGGAAGGAAGGCTGTGGAAGTCACTGAGCCCCTCCTACAAAACAGTCAGGTGTCTGAATTACATACATAGTTTTTTACAGATGCTGTTTGAGGAGTAGTTTCCATGCAAGACAATTTGGAGACCTTAATGCATTTAATACTAACATTATTTGTACACATTTCATATGCTCTTAGAAGGAAAATCCTGGAGGTCAGGGAACTTGCTGCCTCCTAAGGCCCCCTGTGTCTCCAGTGGCACATAGTAAGTGCTCAGTAAAGGCCTGCGGAATGACTGAGTCTGCTTGCAGACAACATCTACGTCCGAGTTGGTGGTGTGGCACCCGTATCACCTAACATGCCTTACCATCCCTGGCTTGTCTGGGGACGGGGATCGGGATAGGGCTGTGCAGATGAGATGAAATCATGCACACCCAGCACTTCTCTAGCTGCCTGAAATTCCGAAAGCATTAAAGATCAGGACACAACGGTACTCTTGGCATTATTGTTGTTGCTATTATTCCTGTTGGGGCACATATTAAGTGCTCAGCAAATACTGATCGGTTCAATAAACAAGGGTAGGTGAAGGTACAAAAAAGAAATCACTGTCAGTGAAGAGTGTTAGGCTCTATGCCCACAGAGCGAGAAACCTTCTCTGCCGATCTTAAACGTCACTATGTAATGATTTGTCTGCCCAATAAACGTGGTCTTGACTGGAATAAGGGGAAAGACAAAGGGACATTCAAGGATCCTTCCAACACACAAATTGTACGTGGCTTCGACATACCACCTGAGGGAAAATAACTCAGAGTGGCACCAGAGAGGCCAGCAAAACACTCCGGTGGGAATTTTCCTGAGGAAAAAAATAATAGTTCAAATAAAATTGCCCCTTTTGTTTCCAGAGCACTGACCAAGCGCACTGCTCACCAGCAACTCTGGAGTACTTGACTCCTTACTGGGGTTTTTCTAACCCAAGAAGGTTGCATCGCGCACCGCATTGTAGTCTGGGCGCTTGTCTTTGCTTTTCCATGCTGGCAAGTAAAGGCTCCAGAAGTTCCTTAATTATTCCTGCACAATTTTCGGACCCAAAGCTTACATTTGGAATCTTCCCTGGTAATGACAGTGGACGGTGCTGGTAGCTTATGAGGCTTCCCCCAGCATGCACAAGCCCCTCCCCGCCGGCCCCCGCCGGCCCCCACCGGCCATCACACACTCTGTGGGGTTGGAATGATCAACACAGAGTGTGATTGGCCCAGCCTTGAACTGGTGCCTGTGTCTTCTCACAGGTAACCAGTCACAAGGGCCATGTCTGCCTTCGTGGAGACAGCACATTATTTGCCATCTGGGTGTATTTTCACTGCTAATGGGCGTGAGAGGGAAGAAGTGAAATTTTTTTGTATAAACCCGGAACAGTTCCCCTCTGGCAATGTAGTGTGGGTTTTTTTGGTGCACATCTACGCGATTATAGAAAGTATGCTTGTTGGAGTCCAGTGGGTGAAATTAGAAACTTGTCATTGGCCAGGGTTGGCATGTGCTCATTCTGAGAAGTGTGTTACGGGAGCTTGGTGGCAATCTGCTACTGTTTCATACACAATCCAAGTCAATATATAATCCAAGTCAATACGTAATCCAAGTCAATATATAAGGATGCATTGACCCCCTTTTTAAAGATTTTATTTATACATTTTTGAAAGAGAGAACAAGCATGAGCAGGGGCAAGGTCCAGATGGAGAGGGAGAAGCAGACTCCCAACTGAGCAGGGAGCCTGACGTGGGGCTCCATCCCAGAATCCTGAGATCATGACCGGAGCTGAAGGCAGACACATAACCAACGGAGCCACCCGGGTGACCCATCCTTCTTTCTTTAAATAACCTTTCAAACAAATTTCACATGAGAAACCAGGCAGAGCAAGAAGTTGGTTTACAATCCACCATCATGTTAACCTTAAAGCATCTTGGGTTATTGAGTACAATATACTCAGCCTGGCTGAGGACATACCATAGATATCTTGTGCCTTTTCCTAAATATCCAAATACAGCCTTCCTTATTTCACGGAAGTACAAAGGGCCTTCTGAATTCTGACTCTGACATTGTAATAAAACTCACAACCACTCCTGACCACCATATTCTAACCCACATTTATCTGAAGGAGGACCCTAAGATTATATGCAAAGACAAAAAGATCCAGGCTTAATGTCAAGGACCTGGGTTTGGGCCCTAATTCTGCCCTGTAACAAACAAAAGTTGAGAGGTGCTTCTCAATCTCTTTGAGTTTCAAATCTCTTATCAAAAAATAAAGCTCTCTTCATTTTAAATCCCTACAGCAGGATTTTTGTGAGGATTCAGTGAGAGCAGGAATGGAAGAGATGACTGCCAGCCTGTAGTGGCTTCCAAACCATTGTCCTGGAATTTGCAGTATTTCTCAGCTTGCAATCTATGTATTTAATTGCAATCCTAATATTTCATGTGTTTTCTGTATTCATTTCATAATTATAGTAAAATGCAATTATCTTGACTTAGTACCAACCAACACAAGGAAATTACAATCATGGTCTAACATAAGCGTTCCTGCTTCATTCCTTAGACCTTCCTAAGTTCTGCATTTAGATGCTCAGGGTTAGTGGTGACAGACCCAATGCCTAGACAGTTCTGTTAAGGCCTTGATAACCTGAGTAGTCCCAACAGAGCACCCTTCACTTGAGAAAAGGTAGGTAGAGGGTCAGTGGGTACAAGGTCAATGTCTTCCAGTGGTGTCAACTGTCCTTCAGGCCATCCCCTCGTGTCTGGGCCTCGGTTCACAATGTGACCTTTTACTTTGTTGCTCCAGGAAGTCCATTTTAGGTTTGGCAAACTCTGGATAATAAATGAATAATTAACTGACCTCATAAGACTGGTATATAAGCAGAATGCCAGTGTATGGATCCATCATGAGAAATAGTATACTGTTAGCAGACTGGAATGGTCCCATTAATAGGTTAAAGCATTTCCATCTCAAAATAAGGAAAATCATATTCTAATTAGATGACGATTGAGTCAGAACAGAAAAATACATGTGTTCTTAATGCATCTTCTTTACAAAAGATATTCTGAGGCATTCTTCCTCATTCTTAAAGAGCTAGGGAACTTCACAGATGCTATTGCTTGAACTGTTTGGATAAGTCGTCTGGACAACATCGGGTACACGGTGATCGTGTTCTTTAGCTGTCCCTCAAATATATGCTTGGCCTTTGATTCACACCAGGCATTGTGCCCAGTGTTTCAGAGAAATTTCCATTCAGCCATTTCAGGGATGGTATGAGGAAAGGTGTATTGTTACCACCATGTCACATAAATTGTAAACATAAAAGTTTAAGAGGAGACACTTGTCCATGGACCAGGCTAGTGAGTGAGCAGGAAAACCAGGACTGACTCCGGCCATCTGATCCATGTTCTCCACCCATACTGGACTAAATTACCACAGCCAACCTCTGACCACAGTGACCCCTGAATTCTTGTTGATAATTTTGGTGTTTCTGAAACTCCCCAGGCACCCGTCAACTAACCATTTATAAAGTTACTGATTAAAAGGATGCCTTTGCTGCCTGATCTCATTTAAGATGTGCTGATTTAATTAAATCTCTCTCTCCCTGTCCTCAGTGTGCCTTCCTACAGAAAGAATCACAGAAGGGATGGACCTTCGAAGTCATGGGATCCACATTTACTCCCTTATGGATACAAAAAAGTGAAATCTAGAAAGATTAAATACCTAGTCCAAGACTTTCTTAATGTAACGCTCATCAAATATCTACTAAGTGCTTACTAGGCACCAGGCACAAAACACATCATTGTCAAAGTCAAGACTAGCTTTTACTTCTTACTCCAGCAACTGTTCTCCACTCGGTGCTCCAGCAGTTCCAAGAAAATGGAGAGTTTTGTTGTTGTTTTAACCAAGATGTAACCCTTCTCCCCGATAATGCAATGTAAATCTTGCCTTGGGTCCGATGGCGTGTCACCCCTTGTCATCAAGTCAGGATTTCTATCCCTTGAGATATCTCGGGCTGTAACTGGATCGTTCTTGCCCAATGTTCTCTCCCACATGGATGTCCCAAAGGTCAGATCCTCATGGATTAAAGTGACACTACGTTACAGTGAGATCTAGGAGGATCCTGAGGTTGCAAGTCATTCCTTAATATACTTTTACTCTGGAAAAATCCCTACTGAATCGGTTAAGAAAATTCCAAATCAATGAGTGGCTATACCATCCCATGTAGCTTGTGGGAACTCAATGTAAATCCTCCAGACTAAAACACCGATATGGCTTCCAATCTCGAGGCAGGAGGACAGTAGATAGTCCTACTGTTCTGCTCAATGGCATGATGGTGCACACGCCATGGTCCACCAGAACTCATCCATGTGCTAAGTCTCAGCTCTGCAGCTAAGCCCCAAGGCCCACATCCCCAGCCTTTGTGCCCTAATTCAGTGTGGGATGGTGGGATTGTGACAGATGAACAAGCTGGAAAAGCCAGGGAATTCCACTCACTGTGAAAACAAATAAAACCCTTGCTCTCTCACCAGAACTTGGTTTTCATGCTTTTCACTAGAGAGTGGAATTTTACCTTGTTGGTAAGTCCATCTTGAGCCACTTGCTCTCCTGATGACTTTTCATTAAGAGGCACCCAAAGACACCACAGAGACCTGAAGCCATGTTCAAGGTCAGTGCAAGCATGCTGCCACACACTTCTGAGCTTTGATGGTTCCTGAAAGTCAAAATGAACGTCAAATCTTTTCTGAGGGTCTGAGGATTGAGAGCCAAGAGAAAGGAGGTCACCTACTGTTCATCGAGTGGGTATTTACTGAGTCCCTATCATCAGGGTGGTGGGATACAGAGAGGAACACAAGCATATCCGCTTCTGTCCAAGAAGTCAGAGTCTGAGTTAAGCCCCAAGTGCCCTGGGGAGGAAGTCTACCGCATTGGAAATACTGTTCTGTGTGCAGTAGTGAAAGGGCTTTCTCCCGAAAAGCAAAAGGTAGGTAATGTTACTTGAGGAGGTGGTGTAATGTGTTAGATATGCCTGTAGAATTTGGAGTCAGCCCACCGGGGTTTCGTTGCCCGGCCCACAGTTCAAGAGCCATGTGAAGTGATGAGCACATTGACTCGGGCCTTTCTGAAAAGTCTCAATTTCCTCATCTGTGAAATGGGGCTAACTTCAGCACTTCACAGAGGGTTGCTGTTTGCATTCGGTGAACGGAGCCTTTTTCAAGTGTTTAGTACAATGCCTGGCCCGTGGTGAGGGCTCAGTAAATCTTAGCCATGACTGTTTTGAAATTATTAATCTGTAGTCCACCTAAACCAATGAAAAGAAAGAGAGGAGAGGAAGGAGAGAAGAGTATGTGTTTGCTTTCAAAGTGTTCCTTAAGAAACAAAGAAAAGAAAACTCCTGTAGCAGCGAAAAGTGTCGCTGGTCCGTGATGAAAATGGCACCACCTCTCTCCTCCTTAGCAGCTTCCCTTCTCCCGTCCTTCCCGGCCACGTGGAAGGGTCACACCAGCCTCTCTCTCGTGGTCAGGCCCATGGCCATTTAGACACCACACACCTACTCTCCAGTTCCTGTTCTGCTCTTCCCCTGCAGGCCCTAGGAATGTGTGTGAAAATGATGGTTGTTCTACAAATGAGAGCTCCCCAGAACTATTCAGGGCCTGGGGCACAGACGCCAAAGCCTGCCATCTAGCCAGGTGATTGCACCCCCCCCCCCCCCAACACAGGCTGGGGCAGCTTCAGGACAAGGATGATTGATGTTCATGGGCAAGCCCAGGGTTGAGCACACTTGAAAGATTTATTGAGCTCCTACGTGTCAGAGTCCGTTCCTGGGCTGGAAATCGATAGTCTCTGTCCTTATATCCAAGGGAGAAAGACCAATAGTAAGTAAGTAAACAGGTGTCTGAGTTGGAGTCCTGGCTCAGAGGGCCAGACCTCCTGTTTTCAGCAGACAAGTCACATGTTAGTATTAAGTGGCTTTTTCCTGATTCAAAGTCTCAGAAAATACACCATCTCATTAGGGCATGTCTTTCTTAGCCACAACACTGGCCTTCTCACAGTCCTAGATAAACACATCTAAAGATAAACACATCTGTGTCATAAAACCAGAAGGCACAATGGAAAACTAAACAATAACAAAATCACACCAAATCCAATATCAAATTGACAGCACCAGGACTGTCTACATGGCCTGCATCGCCTCCTGGTCCCAGCTCTTTATCCCAAACTGTAGAGTCCTTGGAGTACTAGACTAGTAGTCTCCTAACTAGTCACCCCACCCCTCACCAATCCATTCTGCACAGGGTAACCCAAGGGATCTTACTAAAACCCATCCCCCCGAGTGTGTCCCTCCCCAGATTAACACCTCTACATCCCCCTGCTTTTAATCAAAAAAGCAAGAAGCTTCAGCTGGTCCATCACAAGGCTGTCATTCACAGTGTGTAACACCCAGCTCCTTACCAATCGAATGCAAACCAGCCCCCCAACCTTTGTGAACACACGACCCTGATTTGTGTATATTTACTTCAAAATTGTCTATATAGATTGCTGTCTATCTGCCTATTAAGTATCAGTAAGATTAAATTCTTTCTCATGAAAATAAATGCAAATTAGAGTTCTAAGATTTCAGGGGCCTAGCATGGACGCTCTTGGACGCCAAACATAAAGACCACTGGGTCAGGCCATGAACACAGTTCTTCCTTTGTAAATGCCTTTGTGATGGAGGGGCTCCCAAGTGATGCAGTCAGCTGGGTGACGGATTCCTGGTTTCTGCCTAAGTTGTGATCTCAAGGTCTCGAGATCGATCCCCATGTCAGGCTCCACACTGAGCACGGAGTCTGCTTAAGACTTTCTCTCCCTTTCCCCCTGCCCCTACTCCCCATGCTCACATATACTTGTTCTCTTTCTCTCTCTCTCTCTCCCCCCTCTAAAATAAATAAATTCATCTTTAAAAAACAAACAAACAAAAAAAAAACCACTACTGATGGAGGCAAACCTGCATGTTCTTCTCCATCTTGTGTTACAGTATGTCTCATACCACACACTTGAACCTCAAAATTCGATGTAAACCAAATTATAGCAAAAGAAACTACATTGTAAACACAATGAGGGAATCTGGGTTATTGATAGGAATCCACTTCAGGCATCCCTTTTATAAAGTAAATAAATATTTTGTAATTAAATTAGTTCAGCACAAATTTATCAGGTTTTTTTAAGCTCTGGCAGTGAATTGTCTTAAAACAATCTACCAGTTCTAAAATGAAGCCAACGGGGCGCCTGGGTGGTTCAGTGGATTAAAGCCTCTGCCTTCAGCTCAGGTCCTGATCCCGGAGTCCTGGGATGGAGCCCCACATCGGGCTCTCTGCTCAGCAGGGAACCTGCTTCCCTTCCTCTCTCTCTGCCTGCCTCTCTGTGTACCTGTGATCTCTGTCTGTCAAATAAATAAATAAAATCTTAAAAAAAAAATAAAATGAAATGAAGCCAACAACCAAGAGACTCAGAAAACCAGATCATATTTCTCCATCATTCACAATTTAATTATCTCACTATCACGATAGATAGTGGAATTGAAAGAATTATCCTCATAAACACTCTGAAAGAAATTTTCCATTCCAGCAGATACAA
>ML099276.1:0-11541 GCA_003697995.1 Taxidea taxus jeffersonii
CATTATAGGCACCTAGATATTGCCTGCTACATGTGGCCTTAACATTTGGCCTGTCTAGATAATATTGCTGCTTTACCCGTATTCCACATCGTTTGGTTGTGATAACCTGGAGTAGGGCAAGTATGCGGTGGTTAGTTGGGAGCAGGGAATGCTCTTGCACTTTAAATTTCCATAACCAGGAGAGAGGGTTTTTGTGGTTTGTGGATGGTTTTCAGGGGTCCTCTGGACCCCCTGAAACTGTATGGTTTATTATGTGTGGAAGTGCAGTTTTCTGCGGGGAGAAGCATTGGCTTTTATCAGCCTATCAGAGGGGGTCTGTGACCTTAAAAATGTTAAGCACCATGGGCCTGGAGTCCTACAGATTGGAGACCTAAATGTGTATTGCTGTTAACGTCCTAGGGTATGATGGAGACAGCTCCAAGAGCAGGAGTCAGTCCTAGCATGGGTCCTCTGTCAGCCCTGGATAGCCTGGGACATCTAGGTGGGGAAATGAGAGAGCCTCACTTAAGGTTGATAGGTGCAGTGATGGGCTTTGTTATGGCAGGAGCCCCTGTTACAGCCCTCTTCTATCAGAAGTCCTCACACTCAGATGGGAGCTGCACACACTTCCTGGAGGAGGCTATGCCAGGCTCTGGAATGAAGCGTCGTGTGTGTGTGTGTGTGTGTGTGTGTGTATCCACCTGGATTCTGCGTGGCAGATGTTGGCACCAGTCGGTGGTGGGAGGAGCAGTCTGTAATCCTGGAACCTTATCAAAGAGAGATATCTAGTGATCCTTGTGTAAATGGAAGATGAGCCTTAGTCTTACTAGGCCAGGGCTCTCACCAACTCCTGTCAGAGCTAGCAGGTAGCTACAGGAGGTGCACTGGCTCTCACAACAGACGTGGAGAGAACACAGACAAAGGTCCTAGAGGAACATCTTCCAGGCATGATGATGGGCTTGTAGGTGG
This sequence comes from Taxidea taxus jeffersonii, assembly GCA_003697995.1. Taxonomy (NCBI): domain Eukaryota; kingdom Metazoa; phylum Chordata; class Mammalia; order Carnivora; family Mustelidae; genus Taxidea; species Taxidea taxus. The sequence goes on from ML099276.1 coordinate 949, forward strand.
CTGTGCTATGGAAGGTGGCTTTTCCTCCCCTCATGGTCCAGGAGAAGGGCCTGCAGAGGGTCTCCCCTGCTGGCCTCTCAGGGGCTTTCAGAATGCAGCAACATCCCAGCTCCAAGTCCTCCTCAGAGACTGGAGAATATGGGCAAGAAATCAGGTGTGTTCAGATCCCTGGGCTCCCTGTTTCATTTTAATGCCCTAGGCTTAGTGGGTGGGACATTGCCTGGGGGCACTCCATGGCTCAGCAAGGTTCCTGATGGAAATGTGCTTATTCAGAAGCAGAGAGACGCTTCCTTTGACAGACTCACTGCTGCTTATACTTAGAGACAGTTCTACTCTAAATTCCTCAGCTTTCTCCACAAGCAAGTGGAGGTCCTTTGTGTTCCTTGTTGAAGGAGGAAAAGATTATGCTGTGAGATTTCAGCTCGAACTGGTCTTCATGCATATTACATTCAGGTTTTTACAATGAGTGTTTGATTTGCTGTGGAGGAATATTTATTTCTAAATCCACCAAATGCTTCTCAAGGCAGCCTCCACACAGATTTTAATTGCTAAACCCACTTATTCTGACTCAGTGTCTGTTTGGTAAAATGTCTAGAGATACAAAAAGCAGGGAGACAAGTGAGCTGGGCCCAGATGCTTCTCTATGACTAACAGAATGTCCACCCAAAGTTGGGAGATGAGCAGCCTACTGGCGTGTCATAGGTGGGTGGGTTTCTCATAATCTTATTTAAAGCTGTGCCCTATGGTACTAAAATTATAATTTGTGAATAAGCATTAAATTAGACCACTGGGCTGAGCTGACTCACTGCCGGGAACTGGGACAGGGTCTGAGAGATGTCTCTGTGTCATAGTCAACTCAGGCGAGTGGAGAACAACAGAGGACACCTGATGGGGAGCTTGTGTGTGGCTTCTACAGCTGACCAGGGTTACTGGGCCATGGTGCTTTCTCTCCATTCATTCTCTCCATCCCTGTAGAAGAAGAATGGGCTTATGTTGCAGTGATCCTCCCACGGTCAGCCAGTGGATCTCAATGAGAGTTGTTTGAAAATCAGAGTTTGGAGCTTGGGTCATGTACCCACATCTCTAGGATCTCTAGGATGTTTCTTACAGTGGAAGGTGGGCATGGGACAGACAGAAATTTGGAAAGTGGTTTCAGGGCTAGATTTGGATGTAACCTAAGTCCTCACCATTTCAAGTCATGGCTTTCGGGTCTTGGGAGGAGTAGGCAGTCTTCCCAAAGTGGCATGTACTACTCTGCTGAGCTGTGTCTCTCTGGCAGGTGGGAGCAAGCTCATTGCCTTGAGCTGCAGTTCAGCTGCTCAGTGGCTCGTTATAGCAGCTGTTGGAAAGGGTAGTTTCAGTGACAGAAGAACTGTGGAAGTGAGTATGGATGAGGGAACCACTGGCATCTATTTCCATTAATCGGAAATCCAATTTAATTTGAATTCAGTTAGCATATCACTTGTTCCACATATTGAAAGGAGAATAAGGTTCTGAGGTACCAGATTTTAAAAAGTGTGAGTTTTTCATAGAAACAGGGTAGAGAAGTCCCAGAAATCCCTAGAAGAAGGCCTGGGTCGTGGGATGACTTAAAGGCTATAATTTTAAGGAATAACCAGTTATTCCCAAGGGGGGTGACATTGCCCTTGGGAATATGTCACTATGGCTGGAGAAACTTTCAATTATCGTAGCTGAGAGAGAGAGTGCTGCTGAGGCCAAGGATGTGACCAAAGAGCCCTCAATATGCAGGAGAATCACAGTAAAGGGTTAGCTGGCCCAGAAGATCAGTAGTGTCACTCTTGGGAAACCGTGTAGTAAATGGATCCCGAAGCATAGGAGTTGCACCTTCTCTTCCTCTTATGACTGTCTCTTGCATTTTAGGCATAAGAATCGCAAAGATTTTGGGAGCATCACCTGTGTGCCAAACACAGTGCTTGGCTAAGTGGGAAGCTAGCAGATGACTAAGGCCAGTTAGGGAGAGACAAGAGGACTACTGGGGCTCATGTCCCTCCTCTCCTAGACTGGAAGCTCCCAGGGAGACGGTGCATCTCCTGGACTGTCACAACATCAGTGAAGGTGCCTGATGGTGGCCTTTGTTCTTAACGAAGGCCTGTGTGCATGGGGAGTGGGGTGGGTGAGCACCCCTCCCCCGTGGGGCTGGTGCTGATTCCGTCTTTGTTAGTTCAGCCAGCCTGTGATGCTGTCCCAAAGGCCTCTTGGTTCCTCACCGTGGGGCTTCTCACTCCAGCGGGCAGATTTCTGTTAGTAACTGAGATTGTCTCAGATGTGACTGAGAGTCCAGAGCTCTTTCTCTTGCTCAACAGTGATTATTCACAGCTGACTGCAGATTTCTTCAGTAAAGCCCCCGCATCCGGCCCCAGGAAGTCCTGCTCAGTGAGGGTGTCCTGGCAAGGGAGCTTTGGAGAAGGAGGAGAATCATCTGGGTCACTCACAATTCTGTCATTCTAACCTCCCTCAATTGCGTGTTGAGCCACAAGAGCTCAGGGGTTTCCGAAGGATTGTTTCACAAGGAGGAACTGAGGCTTGAGGAAGATGAAAAAGTCCAAGCTTAGGATCCCAAGACTGGACCTGCCCCAGCCCTGCCCCAGCCCACCTAGGGAGAGGCCCCCATTTCCACTGCGCTGGAGCACGAGAGCTAGAGCAATGCTGCTGCTGACGGACTGACAGCATAACATGGCTCCTTACCATCACATTTATATTCATCAGGTTCTGTGTCATGGAGCCCAGGGTGGGGTGAAGGTGCTGCAGTTATTGCAAGGGGTGTGTGACCTCTGCAACAAACCTTATCTACAGATAAAATACATAATATTTCACACATGTGTGTTCTCTTGTTGTTTAAGTGAATGTGAATGTGATGAAACTACAGAGATTAGTTGAGGTGCTGAATTCAGAGTGAACTGTCATTGCCTGTTTGCCACAGCCCATTTTGAGTCTGTATTCTGGCTTGCTTCCAGTCCCTTCCTGTTTCTGCCTCTCCAGTCTTGTCAGTTGTGCTGTCATAAGTCTTGTCACCAGGTCTTGTCAATCTCTCTGTCATAAGTCTCACATATGTGTCCTTTCTTCCCCTCCTTTTTCACCCAAGTCTGTCCCTTATCACTCTACAATTGCCTGATGACCAGAGCTGCTGGCCTGGTCCATCTCTGAGGCCCATTCCAGACCATCCACGACACTGCCACCAAGTAAAGCTTCCTGCTGGTCTATACAACTCCTTGTCTGAACTTCCAGCCTCCTTAACTTGGTATTCAGAAAGCTTCCTTATGTGGCATCAAGAGACATCTCCTTACCATTCCTTCAAATAAAGTAATCTGGTTCTCCCCTCCTCCCCCAAAGAAACAGCTCTTGAACACAGAATGAGTCACCTAATCATTCACATGCTCTAATATTTTTTAAATAACTTTAAAAATAAGGTTTAAGTGTCCCATTAAAATACCTATCAATTTATAATTACCACATTATTTTATTTTTTAAATTATTTTATTTTTTTAATCATACCCTTCAGAATAAAGGTGTTCAATAAACATATATACAGACTGTGGTATTATTCACTGCAATCAATAGAAAGATTTTTTTTTCCATTTTCCCCAGATCTCACATTTTTTAAAAAAATATTTTATTTATTTATTTGACAGACAGAGATCACAAGTAGGCAGAGAGGCAGGCAGAGAGAGGAGGAAGTAGGCTCCCTGCTGAGCAGAGACCCTGGGATCTCGACCTGAGCGGAAGGCAGAGGCTTTAACCCACTGAGCCACCCAGGCATCCCAGATCTCACATTTTTAAAGAAAAGAGGTTCGTTTCTTATTCCCTTTAGATAAATTTCCCCCAAATCCCAGTGCTCTACAGAGTGTTATACATCAGAATATTCAGCAACTGTCAATATGATTTACAGGCACCAGGAAACATTTCAACCTTTCACCTTCAGCCTGCTTGGATGCAGGGAGGCGAGGAGGCAAGAACACAAGTGCAAACAGGACCTGCTGGCTCCCTCTGGTGGAGAGCAGGGAGACAACATGCAGGAAGAAAAGTTGCTCTGTATTGGCAAATACTATTATATTGAAACAGCCCAAGGAAGGTGACCAACAAAATAAGGTATGAGACAGAGTTGTATTTTGCTGTGTACTGCAAAAATGATTTGAAACCATTGGGGGTTGGACAATAAATCAAAGAAAATGTGCAGATAATTAAAATATCAAATTTAAGCCGAGGATTTAACTGTTTGTCAGCAGCAAAGCTCCCACCAGAGCAGCCTACAAGGAACAAACTAGTTTGGGAATCTCTTTTCCTCAACTCTGATCCTGATCCAGAGTGGGGGCTGTGGCAAAGGTCTCTGCTCCTGGCCGAGGGTCACATCCAGGTGTGTAGGCTCACCAGCGGCAATCTGTCCAGGCCTCAGGAGTTCCTGAGTCTGCCTGGGGGTCAGCATACAATCTTGCATCTCTGGTTCCATTCACATGTCAGCAGTTTCTCCTAACTGCTGTCACCCAGCCCTCAAGGCCTCCCGGACTGGCCCCTGGTCACTCACCAGTCAGCACATGAACCTTTCATGCCTTCCCCTTCTTCCAACTAGAAACAGAGATGCAGGCAACAGGGACCATGGTTAAAGTTTACTCCCCCAGAAAGGGGTGGGGGCATTAAGGGCAATAATGAGCATGTCTAATATGAGACCTGTCATGCATGAAATGCATTAAGCGTCTGGCGTGTTCAGCTTCTACAGTTGCACCACGTGCTTCTCAACGCTGAGGGCAGAAAGACAGCAATGTTTGAGTGTATCTGACTGGTAGAACACTGGAGAAGTCCCTGCTAGGGGCATTCCCTCTTGCTTGGTTAAATATGGCCTGCCTTCTTGGTCTTAGCTTATGGGTCATTTATGCTAGGAGACCCTCCTCAAGTTCCCTGAGGCCAGATGAGGTGATTCTCCCATGCCCCCAGCACCCCAGCCATATGTTGATTATTGTGCTCATCATTCTGTTTGCCAATTTACTTGGCTGTCACTACCATTAGGCTCCCTGCCTCTTGGAAAAACTGCGTCTTGCTGCTTTTTACAACCCCAGGGCCTAGTGCTGTGCCTGGCATGCTGTGAGGGGTGTCAGGGAAGGCTTGCTTCCCATATGATATATGTGTCTCAAGAATGACTAAGGATGGGCTCCTTGGCTGGCTCAATTGGTTAAGCATCTGCTTTCATCTCAGGTCATGATATTGGGGTCTTTAGATCAAGCCCCACATCAGGCTCCCTGCTTCAGCAAGAAGTCTGTGTCTCCCTCTCCCTCTGCTCCTCCTCACCTCGCATTTATGACCTCTTTCTCTCAGATAAATAAAATCTTTAAAAAAAAGTGACTAAGGATCTTCCAGGGAGGCCGAGCATTCTAGAAGTGACAACATGAACACAGAGTGTGCCATCATCAGACATGGGCAGGAGCTGCTCTTCAACTGGGCACTGCATGTCTGGCCCTCTTCCAGCCCCTTTCCTCCCACAAGGAATGAGGAGACCATGGGAGAAAGGGATGTGCTCATGCAAAGTCCACATCTCCCAGACTGCTCTGGGTTCTGGGACCCCAGAATTCCATGTTCCAGTGGTCCTGAGCCTGCTTCCAGAGCCTGCGTGGGTCTCCTCCATGGACCTCTTTCCAGGGCCAGGCCCTATCACGGATGCCCAAACCTCCAGCCCAGGAGGTAACTATCAGGAGGTGTGTGGATGGAGCTTGGATGCTGGTGCTGGACTGTCCACACACGTACTTGAGATGCCCTGTGGCACAGGACACAAACCCAGCAGGGGAGAGTGAGGGGCAAGCTGAGGGCTGGGAGACACGGGCTGGCTTTTCCTAAACTCCAAGAAATCCAATGATTCCAAATATAAACCCAGTCTTACTGTTAGTATGAACATATTTGTCAAGGCCAGAGGAAAAAAAAATTGAAGCCATTAGGACAGCTGAAATAAAAAAAGATAGTAACAAGCGCTGGTGAGAGTATGGAAAAACTGGAGCCCTCGTGCACTGCAGGCGGGGTGTGAGAGGGTGCACATGGCTGCTGCGGAAAGCTGAGCACAGAGCTGCCTGTGACTTAGCAAGTCCCCTCCAAGGAATGTGCCCAAGAATTGAAAACATGTCCACATAAACACTTGTACGTGGACGTTCATAGTGGTGTGCTTTGTAATGACCGAAAGGTAGATGTAGCAGAAATATCCTTCCAATGATGAATGAATAAATAAAATGTGTTGTATTCATATAATGGAATATTATGAAGCTGTATAAGGAATAAAGCACTGACACATGCTCCCACGTGATGAACTTTGAAAACCTTATGTTAAGTACAACCAGCCAGTCATAAAAAGTCACATACCGTATGATTCCATTCATATGACAGGTCCAGAACAGGAGAATCCATAAAGGCGGGAAGGTTAGTGGTTGCAAGGGGCTCTGGGAGGAGGGAATGGGCAAGGACTATTCATGGATATGTCTTTTTCGGGTGATGGAAGTGTTCTGAAGTAGTTTATGGTTATGGTGGTATGATTCTGAGAACATACTGAAAACACTGACTTGTACACTTTCCTATTATTTTTTAAGATATTTTATTTATTTATATGGGAGAGAAAGTACAAGCTGGGGGAGGGGCAGGAGAGAGGGAGAAGGAGGGGCAAACTCCCCACTGAGCAGGGAGCCCAATGTGGGGCTTGATCCCAGGACCCTGAGACCAGGACCTGAGTTAAAGTCAGACGCTTAACTGACTGAACCACCCAGGTGCCCCTTTTGTTATATTTTAAAGATTTTATTTGAGAAGGAGAGAGAGAGTGAGCACGCATGAACAGGGGGAGGGAGAAGCCGGCTCCCCGCTGGGCAGAGACACCAACATGGGACTTCATCCCAGGACCCTGGGATCGTGACTGAGCCAAAGGCAGACACTTAACTGACCGAGCCACCCGGGAGCCCCTGACTTGTACACTTTAAAATGGAGGATTTATAAAAGTGAATTATATCTCCACTTAAAAAAAGAGAAAACATGTATTGGACAGTTTCTTAGCTTGATTAGAAATGCTAATATTTAGACATATGGTGCGCAGTTCTCCATTGGTGCTGCAAATGTTCCTAAGAAGCCTGAACATGGAGGTGTGAGACAGCTGCAGATGCTTTGTCAAGGTCAGGTTTTCTGATGAAACTGGACTTCATATTCGAGGCTGGAGCATAGATGGGCCAGGTTGTGGAAACTTATAAACCATGAGAGGAACTCACACTTTATCGGGGAGGTCTTGGTTGTATGCAGGCACTGGGAATCTTATACCAGAGTCTGCATTTTCAGATAAACCACTCTGGCTGCTGGTGCAGAAGACAGATTTGAGGGTGACAGAACTGGAGTCAGACAGGCAGTCAGCTATTGCAGTAGTCCAGGACAGAGGTGGTACAGGCATGACCTAAGACAGTGAGGGTAGAAATGTGGCAGAAGGAGAGGGCAGGTAAGAGAAATATTTGATAAACTCAGTGGGATTTGGATCTTAACTGGATGTGGGAATAAGGTGGAGGAAGTGTCAGGGGTGAGTTGGTATGGGGGATGGTGGTTCCATCAACTGGGCAGAGAAGGGCAAGAGGCCATGATTTTTCAATGTGAGAAGTGGCATGGTTCAAGTGGGTGAGGCTGGAGTATGGGGGGATAGAGTGGAGTTAAGAGTCCTGGGGAGGGGACACCTGGGTGGCTCAGTTGGTTAAGCGGCTGCCTTCGGCTCAGGTCATGATCCCAGCGTCCTGGGATCGAGTCCCACATCGGGCTCCTTGCTCAGCAATGAGCCTGCTTCTCCCTCTGCCTCTGCCTGCCACTGTCTGCCTGTGCTCGCTCCTGCGCTTTCTATCTGACAAATAAATAAAGATTAAAAAAAAAAAAAAAGTCCTGGGGAGTTGAGGAAATTTGAACCTGGGGTGTTAGATGGGATGAGGTCATTACAGTAGATGTTGAAATCTCTTAAGATGATGGCAGGTGCTAAAGTTCTCAGTGGAGGTGGGTATGGCCTAGAAAAAGGAATACTGGGCATGGTAGATGTTGGGAGTGTCAGAGGAGGAGAAGCTTGGCCAAGGGTGGAAGACTGATGTCTTGGAAGCAGCAACTGTGAACAGGATGCCTATCTGCTATGTCTTCTTGCCTTGGGTCAAGGGAGTGTGGGGGAAGCAAGGGGTGGACAACACATTCAGCAGAAAGGCTGAGAAGCAGAGGAGGCTATCTACATGGAAAGAAAGGTTGCAGTGTATTCTGGGTGGAGGAACAGACTAGAAGAAATGGGGTGGCTGTCAGTGGCCCAAGGATCTCTCCAGGTGGGAGATACATCATGAAGAAAGGGGAAGATGTGAGGTGGGATGGATAGGATGGGTGGGGTGTGAGGAATATGGATGGAGCAATAGGCCCCAGTGTTCCCATCTTCAGTGGCTTTCATTTTGGTGCCAGAACTGGCTGCAAGTTCCAGCCAGGTCTTGGCAGGGCCTAACTGGAGCAGCTGCTCTACCTTCTTGGCCAGGTGGTAGTGATGTTTTTTGACCAAAGGGCCCATTGGTAGGGGTCAGTTATACCTGGGTTGAATACCAGCTGGGTCCTGTATTAGTTTGTCGGGGTTGCTGGTCCCATAGACTGGGTGGCTTAAACAAAAAACGTATATTGCCCTACAGTTCTGGCTAGAATTCTGAAATCAAGGTCTTGGTAGGGTTAGCCCCTTTGGAGGACCACAAGGGAAGGATCTGCTCCAGGCCTCTCTCCGTGGCTTGTTGATGGCCATCTTCTCCCTCTATCTTTTCATGTTGCCTCTATGTGTGTCTGTCTCCAATTTCCCATTTTTATAAGGACTCCCTAATGATCTCATTTTAGCTCGATTACTTCTTTAAACTCCCATCTGCAAATAGCACCTACTAAGATACCAGGGATTAGGACTTCAACACATGAATTTGAGGGGACACAATTTAACCCCTAACAAGTTTCTGTGGGCAACCACTCTTAGCTTCAGTTGCTCTGTCTCTTAACTGATAACCACAGCACTACCAATTTCACTGAATTGTACGGGTGAATGGGAACAGTGTCTGGCACATTTTAAATGCTTGCTACAAATGATCACCATCGTCACCATCATTACCATCATCATCTGGACCCCTTCACTTGGTTTGTGGACAGTAAAACCAGTGAGTTCTTTCCATTGATCATCCTGAACTTAAGTTATAGAGAGACCCAGGCCAAGAGCTGCAAAGAAGAGCTTAGGGCAAAGCTCAGGTGCTCCCTGACTTGCATACAGATGGAATCAGCCTACAAAGGATTACCAGGTTCGCTTTGGGATTGCAATAGGATAACACAGGGAGGCTGGGTGGGAGAGGGAGAGAGAAATCCTAACACTTTAATTTGGCGGGGGGTGAGGGTGGGGGAGAAGAGGGAATGTTGGCTTTATGATCTGTATATAAGTCACAGAACTTTAGGTTCTGCTGTTGGGGAAGGACTTTTCTTCTCTGTCCTGTCACTCTAAACCACTGCCCCACATCCTGGGCCTTGCAGAGGTATTATGCCACTTGCCCCAAAAAACAGAGGTGGAGAGTGATACCAGAACTTGTGAGAAGGGCAGATTCTGTTGAGGGCATCTGGGGCTGACTTCGGTCATGCTCACCTGGAACAGGGGTTTTTTAGGATACCAGAAATCCCACTGCAGGTGTGTATGCTTTTTTTATACCCACAGTTCTCAAAATGCAGTCCCCAAATCAACAACATGGGGGTTGCCAGACTTTTCTGTGAGGAGTCAGAGAGTAAATATTTTTCGCTTCAAGGGTCGAGAGGCCACATGCAGTCTCTGTCACAGCTACGTCACTGACGTCGTGTGAAAGTGGCAGGAGACCCTAGGCCAGTGAGTGAGAGCAGCTGTGTTCACAGGTGTATGAAACAGGTGGCGGGACATTTGGCCACACGCCATAGTTTGTTGACCCCTCTCTTACTGCAGTTATGAAGAGTGCTCTCTCTCTTAAACACGTCGTGGTTAGGACACTAAATTTTGTAGTCTCCCTGCCTAGGGGTCTAGCTGGGGGGGGGGGGGGGGGTGGGAAGCTGTGATACACTGTTTGCCACGCTCAGCCGAGAAGCAAACTGGTGCGTTTGTACAGCTTTAGAAGTGGGGGGAGGGGGCAGAATTAAAACCACTGAGGAGAATCCTGGTTCTTAATTACTCTCCTGTTTAGTGTTCTCTCTGCCCTCTCTTCCTCCCCATTATGGACCTGGGACTTGGAAGACCATTTTCAAAAGGACCCTGGCGTCGAGGTGGCTGCTGTTTTAGATTCTTCTGCCTGCTTAGGCCTTCCCTTCTCTGGGGCAGGAGCCAGAGGCAGGCCACAAATAGCTTCTTCGGGGTGAAGACACAACTCTTCAGACAAATAACCCTGAACAATATAAGAGAAAGTACCTGTCTCCCGCCCCCCCCCCCCCCCCCCCCCGCCAACCACCTAAATAATGAACACTTTGGAAATTAGAGGAAAACATGTAGGAAATCTCTGGTCCCTATCCATTAATCCCAAGAAATTGAAAATAAGATACCTTTTGTTGAAATGACATTTCTTTTTTTTTTTTTTTTAAAGGTTT
>RCUC01118851.1:0-19266 GCA_003697995.1 Taxidea taxus jeffersonii
GCGATGAGTCACGCTTCCTCGGGCGTTCCCGAAACGGAGGTCACCGCTCACGCGGCGCGTCGTCACCGCGGCCCGCGCGGAGGGCGACCACAGGCCTGACGCCGCGACCCCAGACTGGCCCCCTGGCTGACCCGAGGAACAGATGCACGGGCCACAGGGGCGGCTCGCGGACGAGTCCCGACAGGGGCAAGTGGGCGTCGGGACAAACCTCGTGGACAGTGACCCCGGGGCAGTGCCCCAGCCAGGGAGACCGCCCGCCCTGCTGCCCTGCGCCCTGGGAGAGACAGGCTCACCTGCACAGGTCCAGGGGTGGCTCTTCCAGCCCCAGGCTTGACTGGAGGCATCGGGGGTGGGAAGGTCGGCTTCGCACCCTGGAGGACAGACAGCAGACTCTGGACACCATGGAAAGCCCCATCTTCCCCAGCACTGGCTCTGCTCCCGACCTCCCTGCAGGCTTCTCAACAAAGAAGTGTCCCTGGCTGGGGCAGAACCCCCTCTGGGCCCATCAGCTGCACCCTAGCTCCCCACCTCCCCTTCTCCCTCAAGGTCCCCACCCCACCCTACCCCAGCATTTCCCCAAAAAGGCTCTTAAATGGCCAGAATGTGGGTCTTTGAAAGTTCAAATGCCAAGAGTTCACCACTAAACTTGGCATCTGTTTACATTTCAGCTTCCTCTGGGCAGGCAGGGCAGGTGCTCCAGGGTCTGGGTAGAGAAAGGGAAGGCCCAGCGAGGGCACTGGCCACCCCCCTCCAAGGGAAGACCCTTGGTGTGCACAGCTCCCCTGTAGCCGCTCCTTGGCTAGACCCATTTCTGCCCCTTTGACTGTTTTTCCTTTCAAACCACCCCCCCCAAGGCTATTTTTGCAGCTTTGCTGTAAATCTAAAATTAGTTCAAAAAGTTAAAAAAGAAAGAGAATTTCCATGAAGCAAACACCACAGTAAGGTGGTTCCTGGCAGGGTCTCCAGATGGACGCTGCAGACCCTGCGGGATCAGTGGAAGGAATTGTCTGCCGCGTGTCTAGGAGCATCTCTGGAATAAGCTCCAAAAGGAAGCCAAGGACACCACAGGGTCTGGCCAGGAGGGGCCCAGCAGCCAGGGAAGGGCATGGGTGCCACTGGAGACGTCTCCAGAAAGGCAGAGGCTTCTCACCTGCTTGGGCTTCAGCTCAGGGAGGCGCGTGGCAGGAGCAGGAGGTCTGAGCTGGCCAGAGGGAAGAGTAGCAGTCAGGCTCCCCGGCCCCTGGGTTTAGTAAACATGCTCTCTGGGCTGGGCCATCAGCCTTCCCAGTGTAGCAGCTGCCACCCGGGGGTCCCCAGCTCACCAAATCCAGCCCCCAGCCCCTGTATTCCTCGCCTAGGACCCACTTGGTGCTCCCAGATGCCCTGGCTGCTGGGCCCCACTGCTGCTCACCTGGTCTGGGGGCGGCCGGGTGTACACAGGAGTGGCGAAGGGTGGGCTGGGCATGGTGACAGGAGGCTGCAGAGAACAGGGTGGGGAGCCTGGGTCTCACAGGGAGGCTATGTCCAGGGAGCCCGGCCTTGGAGCTCCCAGCCCAGAACCCAAGGTTACCACCCCTCCCAGAGGAGGAAGAGTAAAGTGTGCACGTAGGGCTCTGCCCTGCCCTGCCCCACTGGTCCCCAAGGCTGAGCCCAGGTGCGACTCCCACCCTCCCTTCTGTCAGCCTTGTGGAGGGGCCCAGAGATGTTGGGCAGGAACATCTCTCAATCCACCCTGCAGAGGCCAAGAGCCTCACGTCCAAGTCCAAGGTCTGGTCTGTCACTGGCTCATGCGGGTTCTCAGACTGTCCACCCTGAAGCCTGCTTCTGCCTCTGCGGGGCAGCTCTAAGCCCTGCTGGGAGGGATTGGGGATGGCCCAGGGGTGGTGGGATGCGCTGCTTACAGCATGGGGCGGCTGCTCAGGGGTCATCCTGGAGGCCGTGGGCCTGGTGGGCTGGCTGGGGTGGCTGGTGGCGGCTGGAGCCCCACTCTTGGCTGGCACACGGGGCCCCTCGTGGAACAGGGGGTTGGAGAGCCCCTTGGGCACTGATCTCCTGGGGAGAAAGCAAGGCTGGTCAGTGTGTCCTGGCCTTGGGGTCTGGCCCAGGGAATCAGGCTCCTGGGTGTGTCCTGCAGCCAGCAAGATGGGGTGAGGTCCCATGGCAACTCCGTGGGCAGCTGCCCACGATGGGCAGAACCCGTATCCCCCAAGTGCTCTGGCACTGCTCAGGGTGGGGATGGAAGGGCTCTGGGTTTACCACCCCCACCTGTTGGCCTTGCCTGTCACCTGCCTCCTCTTCAAGAGGCAGAGGCCCCAAGCTATCTGTGCGGAGGGCTGTTCCTCTTCCTCAAGCAGCAGCAGGATGTTTCCCAACTGTGCACGCACGGGAAGTGCTCCTTGCAACCCCAGAGCACGCTCACCTCCAAGAGACGCGGCTCCAGGCCTTTCGGTAGAAGATCACGCCTGCCAGGAGAGCCACCAGCAGCACCACAGATGCCAGTAGGCCCACCAGGAGGCTCCTGGACCCTGTGGGGGTGCAGGAGACCTGGTGTCAATAGGGTAGCAAGGGTGGGGAGGGCCCTGGGGCCGAGGAGGGGACCGTTTCCTCTGGTGGAGACCCAGGACCCCAGGGCCCATGTGAGGAGCCTCATCACTGAGAGCGAGTCTGTTGTACCAGCGCTGTGGGCTCTCAGATGAGGGGCTGGAGGGCTTGGTGATGACTGGCCCCTGGCCGACAGTGACATGAGCAGGGTCTGGCCAGGCTCAGGAGGCCATGCTGCTGTGGACAGCCGCACGCACAGTGGCTACCGGAGAAGACACTTGTGGGAGTGGGGGGCCCTCAGACTCCTATGCTCAGAAGGGGGCCGAGGGCTGCAAACCTGCATCTTTTTTTTTTTTTTTAATATTTTATTTATTTGTCAGAGAGAGAGAGAGAGAGCGAGCACAGGCAGACAGAGTGGCAGGCAGAGGCAGAGGGAGAAGCAGGCTCCCTGCCAAGCAAGGAGCCCGATGCGGGACTCGATCCCAGGACGTTGGGATCACGACCTGAGCCGAAGGCAGCCGCTTAACCAACTGAGCCACCCAGGCATCCCAAACCTGCATCTTTTAACAATGCCTGAAGGACCTGAGGGCACATGGTGTCCTCAGCCCAGCCCAGGTGGGCTGAAGGATGGGACCTGCACGGGACCCTATCAGGCCGTGCAGGCACGAAAGCCCCAGGGTCGCCGGGCCTACCTGTGTGCACGTGGGGCAGCAGCGCTGTGCAGTGGGGCGGGGCCCAGCCCGGGTGGCAGTGGCACGCTGCCTTGTGGTTGCACACCTGGGGGTGACTGGGTGTGAGGACCAGGCCGCCATATACCTGTGTGCTGCCTCGCCCATCAAACGTGTGGCTGGCAAGGTGAGCTCGTCTGGCGGCTTCCTGTGGGCTGTCCTTGGGGCATGCCTCCAAACCTCCCTGAGACTGGGGGTCGGAACGGAATGCCCCAGCCCTGGTGCTTCGAGCTCTCAGCCGCTGACTCCCCGCATCATGACACACGTTACTGACAGCTGAGAGCTTTCGAGTCTGCCCAGCCCCAGCCCATGCGTCCACTGGCACCACTGCCCCGGGGCCTCCATGTTCACATGGGACACCTAGATCCCCACCAGCCTCTGGCAGCGTCCCTTGCTACGCCTGGGCTCATCTCGAGCACGGCCTACCGGTCTCCTTCAGCCCCAGAGGGTGCGTGGCGGGACGCCCCGTGGGCTCACGTACCCCGTGGTTGTTGCACTGGGTAGAGCAGTTTGCGGATCTGTAAACTTGCAGATCCTGGCAGAGTCCTTTCCAGCAAACCTGGAGGGCAGAGGGGATCTCCTCAGGCAGACGTTCTCGACCACTGCCTGGAGCCCCCGTGTCCCCACTTCCACCATCGGCTGACGCGGACCCTTGGCTGGGGGAGGTAGGCCGGGGCCGCCACACCCGGGCCAGCCAGGCCACAGCGGCCACTGGGGCCAGAGAGCTGGCGTCACCCACACCCAGGGAGGTGTGGGCTTGCAGAACAGAATGGTCTTCACACCCCATGAGCTGAGGACTGGCTGCCTGAGCACCTCCCGTCTTCCTGCAACGCCTCGACCGAGCACACACGGGAGCCCGTGTGCACAGCCCTGGGACCCCGTGGCTCGCCTCCATGGGACATGTGTCTAGGAATGCCACATGGGGCATGTCCAGGCTCATGTCTGGGTCACAGCCCTCAGAAGCCCCTACAAGCTGCAGCCAATGGGCGTGTCCTGCAGCGACGGGGACTCGGGGTGCGCACCCTCTCCTCGCCGCACTTGGTGCCTTCCGGCACTGGCTCATATCCAGCACCTCCCTCCAGGGAGAGCGCCTGGCAGGTGCCCATCTGCAAGGAGAAGATGCAGGAACTCCGCTCCAGCGGCTTCTGTCCACCCTCACAGTACAGGGTACCACACGTGTCGACCCTGTGGACAGAGCAGCCTGCTGGGTCTCCTGCCTGATGCCTGCGAGCCCTCCCTTAGCAGGACCTGGGGAGTGGCAGGAAACGAGGCCCCAAGCCCTCGGATGGGCCGCAGGGCCCGCTGATGGGCACCTACCCCACCCTCAGTGACCATGACACACCCTCCCTCCCATGAGGGCAGACGCTTAGGCCTGGGGTGCTGGAGGGCAGGGTGGACCCCCTAGAGAACCCTCTGACTCAGTCCCCAGACTCCTTTGTGCAGAAGACCCTCTTGGGCAGCCCCACTTCCAGGGAATTCCTGTGGCCCGCGACCCAGGGAAGTCAGGCCACAGATGACCACTCACCTGCTAGAACCATGCACGGCCTGGCAGCCTGGGGAGATGCTATAGGTGTAGCATGTTTCCATAGCAACCTGCGAGCCTGAGGGGGCCAGGAGGTGGTCAGTCCTCTGGCTTGGGCCCCGTAACCCCCCGCAAGCCTGTGGGCACATGGCCAGAGTGCACATGCCTCACCTGGCCCCCACAGGTCCTGGCACCTCTGGGCCAGTGCAGGGCAGACCCCATTGTAGCAGTAGCCCCCTGGGCAGGGTGTGCCGTTCTCCTGGAAGACGTCCTCTGGGCACACTGGCCGCTGACCATCACAGTACTCCTCAAGGTCACACGCATCCTTTGGGGGACGGCACAGCTCACCAGCAGGCGTCACCTGCCCAGCAGAGCAGAGCTCACATGTGCTGTCAGCCATCTCCTGGGGACCCCTTCCCACCGACAGGCCTGGGGGCCCAGGACTCACCCTGCAGTCCCGGCAGCAGGCACCGTGGGCACAATGGGCCCCCGCAGCCAGCTGGCAGGTGGTGGCGTTGCAGCAGGGGTTCCGACAGGCCTGGAGGGCAGAGGTAGGAGTGGGGTCCAGCACGGACCCTGGGCCCCCTCCCCAGAGGCCTCTCCGGGTGGCAACAGGGCTCAGAGAGCAGGAGTGTTCTGCTGTGTGGCCGTGGCACACAGGGTGGCTGGTGGATCAAATGGGCGTCTGTGCGGGCAGAGGGTGGCGGGCATTTAGCCTGTACCTGGGGCGGGCCACAGTCACACTGCTCCCCACGCTCCACAAACTGGTTCCCGCACACAGGGTCGCCCACCATCCGGGCGGGGTCCGGGGCGTTGGCCAGGCAGGCTGTGCGAGGCTTCTCCACGAACATCTCCAGGTCGGCACGGCTGCAATGGCTGAACGTCCTGGGTAACTTGGAGCTGAGGGTGCAGGGCGGAGTTTCGGTCAGGGGTGTGGGGTCACCGAGGACATCCTGCTCCTCAGGCAGCCCCTGGCCTCACCCGATGCTGGCCGCCATGATGCAGCCGCCGTCCTCCCGTGGCACGGGGCAGTAACAGCCCTGAACGTTCTCGTCATGGTCCATGCCGAGGTTGTGGCCCATCTCGTGGGCCATGGTGGATGCGACACCGACAGGGTTCTCTAGGTTGTGGTCCTACCAGGAGAGGTCGTGCTGGCTAATGCCACACCCCAACCCACCCATAACACTTCTTAAAGCATCCCTGCACCCTCCAGGGGCTGCGGCGCCCAGGTGTTCCAGCCCATGGGGACAGCTCGGGGACAAGCATGTGGACCTAGTCCTCAGGGCTCCCCGCCTGGAGGCAAGCAAACCTGGTTCACAGCCCCCGACTCCCGGGAGCACATGGCTGACACCTTGGCCAGTCCCACGGTGGTCCCGGCGAACTCAACCCCGCTGGAAACAAGAGCAGTGTGCAAAGGTGGACACCCCGAAACTGCCTCCCTCCCACGTGCCCCAGTGTTCCCACGCAGCTCCCGCCCCCCCACCCCAGCCGCAGGGGCCCGGCTCTGCGCCCGGCGCCTACATACGTGATGAGCTGTATGTTGTCGTGCTGGTGTCGTCCGACGAGCCTCCGCGTCCGCCATAGCAGGAAGTTGTCCAGCGTGGTGTCGGGGTTCGAGCTCACCTGAATCTCATCCCCTTGGCTCCACATCTCCAGGCCCACCAGGACCACACGGAAATTGAGCTCCTGATAAAGCTGGGAGGGCAGGGGAGCCCCAGGTCAGGCTTGGGGACAGCGAGGACTGCAGACACAGCCCTGCTCCCTGCTGGCCCTGCCCCCTCCACCACCGAGATTTCTACCCACCTTGTCCACATGGTTCACCACCTCCATCACCCGGCTGCGCACAGCTGCTCTGCTCCCTAGCTGTTGGAACTGGGGGACGGCAGGCCCTCAGAGGCATGCCGCCCACTGCCAGCCCCAGCCCCGCCCCCGTGCCCTGCCCTCACTACCTCTGCGCTGTCTGTGACCACGTACAGCTCCACATAGCGGGTGTCTCGGGGCAGGAGCTCGTTCTGGGGGCAGAAGACGTGGTCAGCCGCCCCAGCCACAGTCCTGGCTCAGTTTTCGCACACTGACCCTCTCCCGGGTCCTGGAGCTAGCACCCGGGCCCCTGCTTGGGACTGAGGATGCCCTCCAGGAGGCTCCGGCTCAGGCCAAGGAGTGATCCCTGTAGCCACTGGCAGAGCCAGGCCCATTGGCCAAGGGGACCCCCCAGCCAAGCACATGGGGGGTCTGGGGGATGCAGTCCCAGGGGATGGGGGTGATGCAGCTGGTCCGGGCTCCCCCCCTCACCCAGGGCCTGAAGGCTGCCAAGGTCCGAGGCCCCAAGGCCTCCTCCAAACTGGCGTCGCTGACCCCACAGGTCCCAAGCTTCTGTTGCAGATGCTCCGCCCGGTATAGTGCGTGCCGCCCCTCTTCGCCACCCCTGTCCAGGGGCTCGATCACGTGGACATCTGAGCCAGCCCGGAAAAAGCCCCTGAGGGCAGAGGGAAGCCAGGTGGTTCTGAATTAGTGCACCCCCCACAGGCATCTGGGAGGACAGGGGGCCTCCTGCTGCTGCAGACGCAGCTCCATCTGCACTGGGACAGATCGCCAGGGGTGGGGGGTATACGGGACAGGCTGCAGGGCCTGAGGGGAGCCCCACAGCTCGGGGAACCTGTGACTTCTAACAGGCCACAGTCCGTGTGTAGGAAGATCACCACCCCAAGCCCCTCTCTTCTCGGCCTCCGACGACTTCTCTGGAGCAAGTGGGGACAGCTGACGCCCCCCCCCCCCCCGTGGTCTGCGGCACCCACCTGAGGCCCACACAGGTGCTGAGGCTGGCGGCGGAGTGCTGGTGTCCCTGCACATGGCCCTGGTAGAAGCAGTGGTCCTGGAGGAGGGAGAAGGCGTGAGGGTCCTGGAGCTCTGCCCTCCCTGCTCCGCTGGCCGCTGGCTTCTCCAGGGCTGTCCTGGGCCCTACCTGCCTCTGTCGCCGCTCCACCACCTGGGAGCCATTGGCAGCCCTGTAGGTCTCTGTGTAGCCCGAGCCCACCAGGTTCCTGGAAAAGAGCCATTGTGGTTCCTGGCGCCCTGCCTGCCTCCCACTAAAGCCACCTCTGGCCTGGCAAAGTGGCCGGGCCTCCACTTACCTGTTCTTCCTCAAGTGCAGGGTGAAGTTGTGCCCCTGGGTCCCAAGGACGTAGCTCACGCTCTCTGGGTACAGGTCCTGAACCAAGGGACAGGGAGGGGTCCAGGGTGAGGGGCCCTGCCCCAGGGCAAACACGCCTGAAAACTGGGTACACTGGGGCTGGGCTGGGGGTGCAGTCAAGGCCAGGGCACCCTGAAATCTGAAAGCCCCCTGAGAGGACCTTGGGGGTCGTTCAGTGTCTGGCTAGTATTAGGAAGCTGGGGCCGCCCAGGTTGGAGCTATAATGACTATGACCCCCTTCCCCAGGAAGCAGGGGGACAGGGAGACAAGGCCCTGACTGGCAGCCCTTAGATCCAAGGTAGCACAGGAGATGGGGGGGAACTGAGCACCCCAGTGAAGTGTCTCCAGCCTGCCAACCTCTAGAAGGCTCTCTCCAGATACCAAGGTCAGGACAGGCGGTCCCACAGGGATCTCAGGAATGCCTCCAGGCAGCTTTCCTGGGGAATCCCAGCACAGCTCCAAATGCCCCACAAAGGTGCGTCATCATAGTCCCCACAAACCCGTCTGGTGACACGCCCCAGATGAGCCATCCCTTCCGGCCCCAAAGGGATCAGACTTATCTTGCCAGTGAGTAAAACTGTGCAGTGCCCTGGGCCATCAGGGCTGCTGAAAGGCAGCGGGAGCAGCCCCCAGGGGGCCCACCCTCAGCAGAAGCCACTCACCTCGCCCCACCCGCCGGGGGCAGGCTGAGGCAGGATGCAGGGAGGGGAGGCTGGGGTGGAGGAAATGCGGGCAGAGACAGTGGGGCCGCTGCTGCTCACCAGCGGTGGGCACTTTGGGAGCTACAGATAAGACAGGCTCTGGGGAGCCAGCGGGGCCCCCCAGGCCGGCTTCCCCGCCCAGACTTACCAGGTGGGAGGGCAGAGCTCGGCGGGCCCGGGGTGCTGGCAGGCGTTGGGGCCACACCACCTCATACTGCTCCACGTGGGGCAGTGGGGTGCTGGGGGCCGCCACTGTGGGCGAGAAGGGGGTCAGCAGGCCGGCCTGCGCCTCCTCCTCCAAGGGGTCACCAGAGAGCATGAGCACCAAGTTTTCGGAGATGGGGTTCCCCTGCCCTGGGTGGGCCCACCGGGCTGACCTAGACCTGACCTGACCTCCCCTCCCCTCCCCTGCCTGGGGTCTGAGGGCGTGCACAGGCCTGGGGCAGGGGATAGGTCTGCCCTCCTGCCCGCAGACCGTTCACGCAGCCCAGATCCAGCAGCTCCCAGGTATCCAACAACAAACAGCCCTGGGAGTGGGGTGAGGCCCAGAGAGCCACCACCCAGCAAGGTTCTTCAGTCTTGCAGAGCGTTAATGGTCTCAGAGACCCTCACCTAGCAGAGCACTGGCAGAGAGAGGCTGCGCCTACCAGAGCAGCGGCCCCCGAGCCCCGGGCTGGGCCGCCACGGAATTCAGCCCAGAACGCTCCCCAGAACGGTGGGGAGCGGGGAGGCCAGGGTGGGTCCCAAGTGGCTAGACTAACCCCTTCCTGGCCTCCTCCCCCCATGCCCACCCTCAGCTCCAGGTCACCGCTCCTCGGTCCTTCCTGGCCAGGCTGGGGGACCTGGGTGGGAGTGGGCAGTCATCCCAAGGCTCCAGGGCAGATGGGGAGTGGCGCGGTTCTCCCCGGTGCCCTGAGTCCCCAGCGAGACCAGCGCTGAGGAAGCGCCCCAGGCGGCTTCTCCCCTCAGTTCCCTTTTGAAGTTTCCGTCTGCCGCCCTGAGCCTTCCCAGTGAGGGCTCCCCTCGGGGCGGCCGACCCCTGAGCCTGACCCGGGGCTCGGCAGGGTGCGGAAGGCCAGGGGACCCGCCCGCGCCCGCGCCGCAGCGCTCACCTAGCAGACACAGGGCGAGCAGCTGGAGCCCCAGGCCGCGCATGGCCGGGGGGCGTACACTGGGGTCCGGGCCAAGAACAGGGGCGCGCACGGGGCCAGAGGTCTGGGGTCCGGGGTCTACCGACGCCGCGCTGGCGGAGGCGGCTCGGCGCTGGGGAAGAGGTCTGGCCCCGCCGCCCCGCCCCGCCCCGGAGACCAGCCCCCGGCCCGCGGCCTATCGGCCCCTCCGACGCCGGGAGGGGCGGTGCTTGGACACCCGCCGGGGAGGGGCGCCTCGCCCCGCGGATTTCCCGCGTCTACTCCTGGGCCCCTGCGGGCTCCTGAACAGCGCCTGGTGTCCAGCACGAGGAACAAGCTTCATAAATGTGGATCGAACGAACGGAGGGGGGCGGCGGACAGACTGAGCCCCTCCCGGCAAGGCTGCCCTCTGCTCTGCGCAGGTGAGGAAGCCCGAGCTGGCCTGGCACCGGGGCCTGCTGGTGGGGCAGTGGCTTGGACTTGCTCTGTCTGGGGGCGTGGCAGGGGCGCAGAATTCCTGCGTAACAGAGAGCTACCCACGCAGCACCCCGCGTGCCTCTCCCTGCCCTGGGGGGTGGGGCCGCCCCCCCCCCCCCCCCCCCCCCCCCCCCCCCCCCCCCCCCCGGGGGGGTGGGGCCGCCCCCCCCCCCCCCCCGGCCTGGCACCCAGGCTCCTTGGGTTGGTTCCTGTCACCTGCCGACCCAGACCGCGGGCAGCTAAACCATGTGGCTCGGGAGCTGCTGTCTGGACAAGCTCCCTGAGATGGCCAGGCACCCACCAGTCCGCGTGGGAGCCTGTGCTGCCACCGGCAGTCCCAGGCCAGAGGGCAAAGTTGGACCATTGCTTCCTCCAGAGCGAATGGCAGCAGGAGCTAGTGGATGTCGAGGCATCTCAGGCAAAGGCACCAGAGGCTGTGGAAATGGTCTGAATACATGGGCTCTGTCCCCCTGCTTACACACAACTTCCTGCAATGAAACAAGGTACCGGAGCCCCCACTCCCCAGCAATCTTGATCTTCTCTTCCTTCCTTGTATGTTGCAATTCTTTGAAAACAAAAGGTAAAAGGCAAAAACCAAAGCTGCTGTGGCTGCCCACGCTCCGCTCCGCGGGCAGATCTGACCAGCCATGTGCAGCTACTGGCAGCAGCCAGGACCAGGACGGGCCTACTCCTAGGACACAGGACCCCAAATGCACCTCGCCCCTCCCCTTCACCACCTGCAGCCCTGAGGTGCAGTTGGCAAGCCTCCTGCCCCAAGCCCAGGATGGGGACACGAGGTTTCTGGGCCTCAGGGCAGGGCAGGAGGGCCCAAAGCCAAAGGCCAGCAGGCTGCTCTGCTCACAGCA
Organism: Taxidea taxus jeffersonii; assembly: GCA_003697995.1. NCBI lineage: Eukaryota > Metazoa > Chordata > Mammalia > Carnivora > Mustelidae > Taxidea > Taxidea taxus. The sequence continues at coordinate 11,156 of RCUC01118851.1, forward strand.
CAAGGTCTGCACAATGCCGGGGCTCTGGCCATGGTGGCTCACAGGCCGTCCCCCGACAGGCCTTAGACTGGAAGAGGAAACAGCCTGTGGCTTGAATGGAAGCCCCTGGCTCCACGGTACCTCCTGTGCAAGACCGTGGCCAGGCTGAGGCTGCCCATACCCCGTCTGCAAGGGGGGGACCCAGGCTGCCTCCAGGAGCCTGCTTCTGGTTCTCATTCCTCCTGGCCCACAGGACACCCCCCTCCGGAAGCAGGTGCTCAGAGCTGAACTGGGACAGTGACACATGACCTCTGGCAGGTGGGCAGCACAACAGGAGTACTGCAGAGCAGTGTGGTGGGGGTCCCGGCTGTGGGGCAGGCCAGGCTCAGGTTCCCGGGCCCAGCGGCAGGTGTCCCAGCAGGTGTCCTCAGGACTCACCGACCTTGGGGCAGGCCCAGTGACAGCTAGAGGACCATGCTGCCCCCTAGTGCCCGGAGCCCAGCCTAGCATGACGGTGGATTTCTGGGGGTCCAGGCCAGTGTACCAGACCACGTGTGGGCACCTGGACCCTGTCCCCTGCATGGCACCTTGGTAATTATCTTCATGTTGCTCAAATGCCCTTTGTTTTCACTTGGTCTTTATTTGAGAAGGAAAACATTTAAAAAAGTGGCCCTGCTCAATTGAAGAAAGCTCACAGAGGAGCACAGCTGTGGAGACCCCCTCCCCAGGTCTGGGTGGCTGCTGCAGAGCAGAACCCAGGACCCCGAGACCTGAGGGCAGCACGGCAGGGACAACATTCAAGCTTTATGTTTAAACAGAAACAACAGGTGGTTTGGCGATATTCAAGTAAAAGCTTCCAGACTCATTTCTCCACAGCAACAGTGGCCTCACTGTGCGGTGACCGCGACCCTGGGCGCTGATGCCGGGGGGCCCCGTGGGACGGGCACCTGGGGGGCCGCCTTCTGGCTCCTCTCTGCAGACAGACGCTCGAGGCGCTCCGTGTAGAAGCCATTGAAGTCCAGTCTGCGGGAGGAGAGGGCTGGGCTGCCACGCCGGTTGGGTCGCCCCGCACTGCCATGCCAGGTAACCCATCCACCCCACAGGCAAAGGGTCGGCGCTGCACCAGGTGCAAGGGACACCCACCCACACAGCCTTCCCGGGTTCAAGCGGTACTGACATCGGAACTTACACACGCGATACGAGAACTGGACGACAGAAACTCCTCATTAGGAGTTTAGGCAGAAGCACTTCCAGCAGAGTACCCGTCCCACCCCAGATGTTGGGGCTGGCCCTGCCTGGCACAGGGGCCTGAGGGGGTCTCAGGCCCTGTACTTAGGACATCAGACGCCGGTCTGACAGCTTCCCAGGCAGACAACGCCCTAGCCCCCGGGGAATCAGAGTGGGACGTCTGCAGAGTGGGCATCCAGGACACTGCCAGGCTCCACAGGCCACGGGAACCTGCTGGCCCCAGAACCACAGACTGGATGACCAGCATGCTGGCCCCTTGCACCTGTCCTCACCGTTCCTACACTGTCCTCCCCAATGGGCCCCTCCCAGAGTCAACAGGAATGCTCTGTCACAGCTCCTGAGAGTGGCGACAAGACCCACCCAGTTCCAAGAGCCCAAACCTGCAGGCTTTAATAAGCTCTGCCAAGAGCCCCACTGTTTGCCCCCAGTGACTTCCTGGCCTGAGCAGCACCACTGGCCCTGTCCTTGCCCAACTCCTGGCTGCTCTTCTGAAAACGGGGTGATGCCACTGCCATGCACGGCCCAGGGCTGGGAGCTAGGGGGGCCCTGCCAGCATCCTGGGTCCTGGCTCAGGGAGCCAAGTGTCAGGTGAGGCTGACCCAGCCCAGCACACAGACGGGGACCAGCGCTGGGGCACTGACAGGGCGGCTGGCACACACTGGCGCGCATGCTCACAACTGAACACAAGGCGCCACGCACGAGCCTCGGTCACTTCAGGAGACCAGCAGCAGCACGGGAGGCGAAGGGCAAATGCCGCGCCCAAGCAGACCCTGCCTCAGTCACTCCTTCCAGAGGGGGCCTGAGGCAACAGTGGGGGAGCACGTGCAGCGCGGGGGGAGGTTGGGACCCCGGCCCAACGGGCACAGGACGGTGCCCACGGCAGTGTGCGGGAGGCCCCCCGCACCCACCTGGAGATGACGCTGGCCATGCTGTGCTCACAGTCACTAGTGCTGTAGAGGCTCAGGCGGGCCAGAAGGTCAAGCAGATGCGCTGAGAAGTTCTTATCAAACTTGCTGATGGTGGCCTCGAAGCTGGAGGTCAGCTGGGGGGCGTCCACGTGCTCAGCCAGGTACTGGAAGACACAGTCGGACACCGTGAGTGCCCAGCCCCACCTTGGCCCTCTCTCCACCAGCCTGGCTTCCCTCTCCCCTCCTTTAAAAAAAAAAAATAGGAGGGATCTGGGCAAGTTTTCATGTGATAAAAGTTAAGGCGACATAAAAGTTCCTGAGGCCGTGGGACACAGAGACACGCTCTGTCCGGGCAGCTGGTGCCCTGCCCTGCTCCTACCACATGGAAACAGCAAGCCTGCGCACCTCGTGGGTTCTTTATATGGCTCAGATTTTCAAGGGGCTGCAGCATTTTCTCCTGGCTCCCTCTCAGCACAAGGGCGTGGGCCCGGGGGCACAGGCCTGGACTCCCTCCAGAGCTGCGGCTGGTGCTGCAGGGCCGCATGCCCCGCATCGCCCGGAGGCGGCGGACACACCCAGCCCCTCTAGTTAAGGCTGGACCCTAACTGTACTGAGGACGGCCCTGGGTGGCAGGCCCTCCGCGGGCACCCCGAGCCCTGCTCTGGGGAACTGTGGCCTCGCCCTCAAGCACAGCGAGGCTGAGGTTTGGACAAGTCTGGAGAGGAGATCCTCTAGCTCAGGTCTGGAACCTAATTGGGACGAGCCTTTTTTAACCAAAAGGAAGAGAGAGTGCAGGCCGGCAGCAGGCCTGCGGAGGAGCCGCACACTGCACACCTTCCTAGCAAGCTCCTTCCGGGCACGCTCCTCCGCCCGCTCGGCCTCCGTGGGCGGCCCCAGCATCGTGCCGTGCTCCAGCATCAGCCGGCCCAGCTCGCCGTCCAACTTCATGCTCTGTGTAAATCTCTTGGGGTTTAGGAAGAAACACTGCAGTTAGTTTCAAGAAACCTGGCCCAAGTAAAATATGTGCCACTGCACAGCCGGGCACCATCTGCAGACGCGGCGCAGCAGACGTGAACTCGGGGAGCCGCAGCTGTGCACACGGCTTCCAGGGGTGCCCATGTGGGAGCTCGTCAACAGGCTTCTGAAAGCGGCGAGCCCCAGACAGATCTGGTTCCCGGGCTCCTGGCCCAGAGGTTGGCTACGATCTTGCACGCTCTCCAGCTCGACCCCCCGGGCTCTAGAGCCCTGGTGGACTCTGCCTCCCAACACTTACCTTCTGTACCAGCATTTTGAGGCAGCTACTCATAACTGAATCCAGTAACCGCAGCTGCACAAAAAGAACGCCAGGCGCCCAGCACAGGGCCGAGGACAGAGCCGCGGCAGCTGCTGGCCCCGGCCCCTGATGGTGGAAGGGGGCTCAGGGACACAGGCCTGCGCACGGCGGGCGGCGCACCTGCATGCAGTTGGTGAACATGACACACACGGACATGAGTCTGGAGAAGACTTTGAGCAGCTCGGGGTTGGTCAGCATGCAGTCCTTCAGACAGTTGTCCAGGAAGCTCGTGTGGTGGCCCAGGACATCGTCGATGTTGGATGCCTGTGTGGAGAGAGGGCACCCACCTTTGCTCGCGGCATGACTCTGCGAGACCAGCCCTACACGGGCCAGGCTGAGGCTCTGCACACTTATGTGTTGCTTCTTTTCCTTATGTGACCCTACGGCTTTGGGTGCTCAACATGCTGCCAAAAGTCCAGGGTTTTGGTTCTTAAGCACAGAAAGAAGGAAACGCTGCTGCCGTCCCTTCACGCTTCTGGGACGTGCTGACAGGCAGGGGGTGTGCAGGGCTGTGGGTGGGGCAGAGAACCACCCCAGCCCCCAGGCTCCCCGCCCCCCAACACTCGCGGCCTAGCTCGCACACACGCAGGCCATGTTCCTAAGGAAGCGCCTTTGGTGTCCGGAGGGCTTTGCTCTCGTCGTCAGCAGCCCGGGGCAGGCGCAGCGCTCACCTCCCACAACGCCCGACCCTCTGTCCCTTGCAAGAACCTACTTGGTGCCGCCTGGTTGGCGCAGAGCCTCTACAGTGTCAGGGACGTGTTAAGCTCAGACTCACGGATTTCAGGTTTTTCTCCAGGATGTGCCAGGTGGGCTCCATCACCTCGAACATCATGTAGTACTGAATGTTCTGAACAAAGTTGAGCATCCGCTGCCGCAGGGTGAAGGCACCTGCAAACCTGCGTGAACACAAGGGCGGTTCCTGCTGCGGCTGCCACACACCCCCTGCTCCGTGGTTGGGGCCCCTCCTCCGAGCACCCACACACAGGCACACACGGCACCTGCTGTCACCAGCCGGTGACAGACGGCAGAGGAACAGAGCCAGCGTCCACTGTGGGGGCCACAGCCCCACACTGCAGTGTGAAACCTGTCCCGGATCCAAAAGCTACAAGCCGGGTGACAAGCTGCCTTTCCAGAGGTGTGGGCGGGGCGTCCGGCGAGCCGAGGGACGCACCACTTTGCGGAGTGCGGCGAGTACTGCTTGGCGGCCTTGTTGCTGATCCAGACGTTGCAGAGCTGCCGCTCCACGTGCTTGCAGTAGAACATGTGCCTGAAGAGCATCTGGTAGCGCGTCAGGGCTTTCCTGCAAGACGAGGGGCACACAGGACACTGACCGACACCCAGTGGGCACCGCTGGCCTCGGACATGGTGAGGCTCATGGACAACGGTGGCCGAGGCTCTGACACCACTGATGCTGTCCTGCATCCCAGGAGCCAGGCGGCCCACCCTGCACAGGAGTGACCACGCACAGCTGCTCCGAGTGGTCTACTGAGCAGACACAACCCTGCCTTCCCTGTAAGCCTGGAAGCACATTCACGGAAGGCAGTGCCGAAAGGACCAACGCTCACCTATTGATAATCAGCGACAAGGGCCACTTGACGACATAGTCGAAAGAGAAGGCCTCGAGGCCGCTCAGCGTGAGCTCAGTGGGGTCGGCATGGACCATTGCCTTCTCCTGCTTGGTCTCGATGGCCAGAACCCGCAGGAGCTGAGTGATGAGGTCATGAGGCATCAGATCGATCTTGAGAAAGAAAAAAAAAAGTCACCCTGGGTGGCTCAGTGGGTTAATCCTCTGCCTTCGGCTCAGGTCATGATCTCAGGGTCCTGGGATCGAGCCCCGTATCAGGCTCTCTGCTCAGTGGGGGGCCTGCTTCCCCCTCTCTCTGCCTGCCTCTCTGCCCACTTGTGATCTCTATCTGTCAAATAAATAAATAAAATCTTAAAACAAAACAACAACAACAAAACGTTGTGTCCTGACTGATGCCCCAGCCCAGCTGCCATATGAGCTGGAGAAGCAAGTCCAGGACTGACAGTTTCCTCTGGTACAGACTCTGCATCTCGAAGGCTGGCTTACGAAACAAGAGTCTGCCAGTAAGGCCTCAACCGCTTCCACCAAAGCCAAAAAAGAGAAGTGCAGAAATTATCTGTAAGCTACCCAATGGTGTAAACAAGGACCTCTCTGGACACAGGTGCGTGGGTCTGAGGGTGCTGCCCTGGCCCCGGCCCCGGCCCACCTTGAGGTCATCCTTGAAGGGGTCTGTGTTGGCTGTGCTCATGCGCAGGGCCAGCTCCAGGAGTGCCTCCAGACGGGTGGGCGTGATGTCATCCACCGGTTTCTTCAGCTCGTCCTCGGTGAGGTCCATGAAGTGCACGAAGAAGTCCCCCTGGTCCATCAGGAAGTAGCGCTTGATGGACCTGAAGAGCAGGTGGGGCCCAGAGGTCACGCAGAGTGGCCCAGACTCGGGAAAACCGACAAGGCAGCCGACAAGGAAGAGCTGTGTGCAGACAAATGGCTCCCACCACTACCCGCGGTTTGGACAATGTGGTGGGTACGGGTGGGCCTGGGCCACACAGCCCAGAGAGGGTGAGCCAAGCCCCTCGCTCCGCAGCACTCCCCGTGGAGAAGTACACAGACCGTACTAACTGGCCCAACCCTGCTCAGCTTCTTGGATCAGACAAGATCAGGTACGTTCAGGGGGCTAAGGCCATAGGCCAGAAAAGTACATTAGAAAGGGGAGATCGGCGGTCAGCTTCAAAGAGCAGAAATGAACAGCACTTAGGCATGGGCGAATGACCTCTGTGTCCAACTACAGCAAGAAGCACTGCCCAGAAGGGTTGGTGACCCTGGACGGGGGCAAGGCGGGCAAGCTGGACCACCTCTGACAGGTGACACTGGCAGACACGGCCCCAATGGGCCTCTTGGGAAGCAGGATCAAGTGGCAAGGTCACAAACTGTGCAAGGTTCTTAGGCTGGAGACAACCTGGCCGCGTGCTCGTGTTTCTAGTGAAAAAACGGGGCTGTTAACAGTGTCTGGCCTCAGTCAGACAGCTGGAGGGCTCCACGAGCTGAGCTAGAAGGCAGAAGCTCACCTCAGGTGCGCCACGAGCTCCTTCTCCTCCATCAGGAAGGCCAGCAGGACCTTGCTGGCGTAGTTAAAAGCCTTCTCGATTTGCTCAACATAAGCTCGCTCCTTCAAAGTGTAGATGATTTCCTTGGCCACTGGGCAGGTGACATCGTGACCACACTCTCTGACTACATTCAGGTATTTTCCTGAAAACACAAGGAGAAAACAGATTAAAAATTTCACCATAAAAAAAAAAATTTCACCATATACAGACACTAAACCATAGGCCTGAACCTCAGATACTGTGACCCCAACTCTGGCTGGGGACTGGAAACACGGTTCTAGCGTCCTTTGCACAAGGCAGGGAAACACAACCGATGTCCGTGAAGGACAGAAGCACTAAGTGCTGTGACGGGATGGGCTCTCTTCTATCCAGGGCTTTCTGACAAAGAGCACAGAAATAATTTCAAGAAGCTTTCGGAGAAGGAGATTCTCAGACATCTTCCCACCACACCTGGATCGCTGAGTCGCCAGCCGGAAGCTTGTCTAGTACCTCAGCCCTTCTGTGCTTCTAACTCTGGTTCCCAGCCCATGTGATGGCGACTAGAACACCGTGGGGCCACTGAGACCCATGTCCTTGACTGCTTTTCCTGTAGTGGTGTATGAGAGTGACCCATGAGGACACGGACCCCTGGCCTCTGTCCCCGCTGCTGGCACCGAGCTCCGACAGCCCTTGCGACCTTGAGACCCATGAGGCCCTTCCGAGCACCTGAGTTTACCCCCGCGGTGACTCCGGGCAGCCCCCGGACAGATGGGGGCCGTGTGCTGGGGAGCCAAACCTGTGACCAGACGGCTGGAGGTCTGGTGTCCCCCCCGCCCGGTGCTGGGGACGGGGAGAGGCTGCAGGCAGAGTAAATCACCGACAGCCAAAGGTTTCCTCACTCGTGCCTGCATCACGGAACCTTCCTAAAATTCCTAAATGGAGCAGCGTGGCGCCTTTCCGGGGTGGCGAATGCGTCCACAGGCGGGCGCTGCCCCTGGCGCCAGGCGCATAGGAGCCCCTGTGCTCGGCACCCGCCCAGACCTCCACCCGCGGACCTCTTCACCTGGCTGTTCGCTTGCGCCCTTTCTAATAACCCGGTGATCTAGAAATACGGGGCTTCCCTGAGTTCCGTGAGCCATCCCAGCCAATCATCGGCCCTGAAGAGGGGGGTCACGGGAACCTCCAACGTGCAGCCACATCCGATGGCAGTGCAGGCGGCCTAGGGACCCAACGCTGTAGACGCGGGGGTCGCCTCGAGAGACTGAGCTCGGAGGCCGAGGAGCCCACGCCCAGCAACCCTGGGTGGTCCGTGCCGGGACTGGGTTCATGCACAGGACACCCAGCGGGTGTCCACAGGCAGCAGGAGAGCTGGAGGCTGGTGTGGAAAAGCCGCATGTCTGGGGCCGGCTGGGAACAGGAAATTTTCCTGTCAATGGTAACAGAGTTCTAGAAACAAAGTAGTGGAGAAAAGTCATCTCTGAGACAACCTCCCAGGGTCAGAGAACAAAACAATGGCACCCAGAGCCACAGGAGTCAGA
>ML099277.1:0-14860 GCA_003697995.1 Taxidea taxus jeffersonii
GGGATTATTTCAAGATCACGAAGAAGACAGCAGAGAGAGATACAATCGGCATAATATACCAACTGATACATATATTGACTCTGAAATCATTAGCCTGAACATCCTGGTGTTGCCCACATGCATTTCACTTACACAAAAGCCTGTGTCTACGTGAAGAGCCACCGTTGGACCATACCACTTGTTGGGAGATGGAGGCCTTCTGCAGCTTGCTGCTGCTTCATTTTCTCAAGGACTCACCATTGTTTCCCTCCCGCCTCCTCTTTTCCCAAAGAAACCCAGTTTCCTCTTATCTTTTTATGCCCCTGCATCTTGGTCTTTTTATATCCCAGGTTGGACCAGTTACCCAGCTCTGGCCCCACCCCCGTGGGTAATGAACACTTTCGCTTCCCTCCTGTCTTGAAGTTAGCTAGCTGCTTCACAGTAGCCTGGTGCTCAAATTTACACAGGCAATTTCTGAATACACTCCAAGACATACTGGCATTTACTCATATTTCCACCTTAATTATCTCTGGCCCCTCCACCCATTCTTGGTCACCATATGTCTCCACTAAACAAAAATGTCCAAACATGAATTTCATGTTCTTAACCTTCAGGGGGTTAACTTTTCCTCCATATTTTACAAAGGCCTTTGAAAGATAAGTTGCATATTTCCTTAACTCCACCTCTTTCCAAACTTCATAACTGATTAGGCTCAATTTCTCTCAGCTCGCCTGACTCCGCCTTACCGTTCTGATCCCTGGACCTCTCAAATTCATTCTCATTCTCCCCTTCCTAAGCCTACCTTCCACTGACCCACAGCCTGAACACGTTACCACCTTCAGAAGATTATCATCATTGTTCATCCTTGTTCTCTGGGACACTGAGCAAACTTGTCTTAGAGGCCTTGGGCTATTAGGCCCTGCACTGCTTCCTTAAGTAATAAACTGCTTATGTACCAATGTGCCCCACTTCCCCCATCACCCCTGCACGTGTGTTCACGTGCATACACATGTGTACCTACAACCCAGCACCCTACTGGCCACCAGAGGCAAGCAAGGAAGAAAAAGAAGTGTCAACAATGATGTGAGCCATTCTGGTCATTCTCAGAAACCGTAAATACAGATCATCAAAAGGATAGGTCTTAGAATGGCAGAACCACGTTACAGTTCAGTACACATGTGATCTTGCAACAGAAGGACTGACAGCTACAACCATGAAAACCCCTCTCACATCCTCCCTGATGCCCCATCCAGACAGAAAACACACTCATAATCAAATAAGCCAGTTCTTTGTCCTGCTTCTAATACTTTCCTCCATCCTGAAGTTAACATTCTAGAGGCAGTGGCAAAGGTGGAATTCAGAGCCAAATTCCAAACTTGTCTCTGCTAGAGTCCATTTGTGGCCACTCTTCACGCTCCCCTGAATGGCCTACTTCCATAATCGCTCTTGCATGAATGTAAGAAAGTTCTGGGATCCCAGAGTGCTCCACTGACCTGGCGTCTGGCAGGGTGGCTCAGCTGCTGCCTTCTTATATAACATTGGTCTGCTCAATCTCACTGTAAATCCTCTTTTCTGGCATTTGCAGAGTCATGAGAGGCTGGACCCTAGGTATTACTTAACGGCAGAATAAAAATCCTTTTGAACCCTCTTTGTAAGTCACTTCTCTCTCCTTATTTGCTGTGTTTCTCTGAGCTCTGTTTGACCTCTTCATCACCACCTGATAAAGGAACTGTCAGATCCAGCTATGGATTGAAGGTGGGCCCAGGTGTTTTTTACTTTTATGAGACTATTGTACAAATAAAATCTTAATTGTTCTTGTTAAGTACTAAGGAATTCAATTTTACCAATTATCAAGTGCTTACTTTGTAATCTGTCCTTAAACTAACTGAGTCAGAACAAATCCTACTTTGGAATTGGGTTACATTATCTTCTTAGCCAATAAGCAATATTGGAAATGAATGGGGTGCATTTACCATACAGTTTCTCTGATCTAATAACATCTAGGTCTACTTCTGTTTTACACTGTGTATTAAATTTAAGCTAAACAGCAAGAAAAAATTAAGGGTAAGAAAATGTGGAGAGTAATCCTAAATATTTCTCAGAATTCCCCCACTCATGGGTATGTATTCCATTGTTTTTCTGCAAGCCAGCAGATTAGAGATTCCAGAAGTTCAATAGAATCTCCCTTGTGTTAATTTTTAACGAGGTAATTATGCATCTCATCACGATACTTACAAGTGAAATGCAGTACACTAAACTTGATAAGCAGGAAAGTCTGCCTCAGGAAGAACTAGGCATTTTTTTTTTTTAAATAGAAGTATCCTTCATCTTGATATTGATGCATATGACTCTTGACCCATTGAAAAGTGGTGTTTTCCAGTAAAACAAAACAACCATCTTTTTGTAAAATTCAAATAATAATCTTCAGATGAAAGACCAAAAACTATTATAAATTTGGAGAATAATGCTGAAGCATATTTGTTATTCAAACTCTCTTCCAGATTAAGAATACTTCTGAGATAGAAAACTAAGTTATCTATCCTCTTTGTAGTTAATATCATTCTGAATTCATTGCTCTTAAAGAATTCTCCCTCATGTGGTCTATTACTGACCATCTAAACCAAATAATTTCCATTTTTTCCAAAATTTTATTACATTTTCATTGATCAAATGGTGATAAGAAAAGGATTGAACAAAAAGCTGGTCACTCTTTAGTAATTCAACTCTATTTACTGAGTATTTGTTACAATCAAGGAAATACCAGGCTCCAAGATGAACACAAAAATGAACAAGATCTGGTTCCTATTCTCAAGAACTTCACCTTTTTTAAAAAGGACATAAGATATATAGTAAATAATTATAATAGATGGTTAAAAAGTAATAAATGCCCTCATTAATAGAGAGATAAAATCCCAGTGAAATCCAAGGGATGAAGAGCACAATAGTTTTAACTGGGAGAAATCAAGAGATCTTTGTAAAGAAAACGGTAATTTCAGATAACCTGTGACTGGTAGTTAGGATTTGAACAGATGAAAATAAGAAACTCAATGTGAGATGAGGGATCAAGTCAATAAAGGACAATAAAGGACCTTGTCTTGGACTAGAACATAGAATGTGAAGAGGACAATGGTGACAAGGAAGGTTGAGAGGTGAGTTGGGTGGAGCCAGCTCTTTGGACCTTGTATGCCAGCATGTAGAGATCAGGCTTTATCCTGAGCAATGTGGACACCCTAAGGAGAAAGTAAGCATGACAGATCTCTGCTTTCGAAAGAAGAATGGAGGGACACCTGGGTGGCTCAGTCGGTTGAGCCTCTGGCTCTGGATTTTGGCTCAGGTCATGATCTCAGGGTGGTGGGATTGAGCCCCATATCAGTCTCCGCATTGAGTGTGGAGTCTGCTGGAGATTCTCTCTCTCTCCCTCTCTCTCTATCCTTCCCCCTGCTCGTCTACTTTCTCTCTAAATAAATAAATAAATTTTAAGAAAAAAGAAAGAAGACTGGAGAGAACATGGAAACTCTCTGCAAAGCAGTTCAGAAAGCTTTTGATGAACTAAGTTAGTGGCAGTGAGAGTAGAGCAAATGGAAGGGATGTAAGAGTATTTCTAAAATGACATTATTGAGGGCTTGACAACAGATTGTTTCTGGAGTAAGAGAGTAGAAGGAGCCAAAAATAAATTGGAGATTTTAAGCCTGGATGACTAAGAGAATTATAGTGCCATTAGCAGAAATAGCGGGGAGAGCATAAAGAAAGTGGAACATTTGAAACAATTGTAATTATTAATGTGATTTTTTAAAGTACTTTAAGTACCTCAAAATTCACATAGGTGAATATATAAGCATGCAATATGACAGCAATGTTTTCTCTCAGTACATTTGGAATTATTAAATGTCTTCTTGTCCTTGGACTGATAGAGTAGACAGTTAGTTAGACACGAGCTTGGGCAAAAGCAGTGATAAACAGGTGACACATTAGAAGCCCTGAGGCACAATATCATGACTCTGTGACTTCCAAGACCCTGGGGGCTAACAGACCAAGAGGCACAGATACAGAGCATATACTCTCCTCTTCCACCTCTGCCCCCAGGGTAACCCCTAGACTCATTATAATGCATTTGTATTGTGATTTGAGCTCCCACTCCCCTGGGGAAAGGCTGCCCTGACAGTTCCAGTACAAACCTTGCAGGGTCTGACCTTTGGGAAGAGTCCTCCAAATGATTAGAAGCAGCCTCCATTAGAGACCACCCTTGTCCATGACCCAAGATTCTGCTCACATAAAAAGACCCCTATAACTTCAGAGCAGTTGCCACCCCTGGGCCTGCCTGCTTCTCCTTCTGAAAGTGTACTGTTCTTAATAAACTGCTTTGTGCTTGCTACCTTCCTTCTGACTGCTTTATTTGAGCATAAATCTTTTGTGGGGAATTCAAGAACCAATCTCCATTCACATAACACAATCTCTCCTACCAGTAAGAAAGACTCCTTCACACAGCAGAACTTTAAGAGCCTGCTATGATATGAGAATATGCAAGGCATTTTTGTATATTGAAAATAAAATACAAATAACACTGATTTTTCTAGCACTTAAAAATAGAATCAATACTTTGTCTTCTGTTGAAAATAGAAACCCATCACATTTAGTATCTTAACTAATTAATTCCTAGGAAGTCTTATTGTTGTTCGAAAGGCCCCAAACCAATGAAAGAGGAGAATTCTAAAGACATGTTGAGCAAACAACCAGAAGTGAAATGGCTGTTAGGATGCTTTTGGCTGTGCTAGGAGAAAACCCAACTCCAAATGATTTAAACATTAGGATTTTTTTTTTTTTTAAATCTCACATAACAAGAACGCTGGGGAGTTTCCCAGATTGACTAAATCACCAGCATAATTGAGTACTAAGATTTCTCTAGGCCTCAACTGTCCCATTTTCTCCTCAGTCCTTCAACTGGGTTCCCTCATGATTATCCAAGTAGCAAAAGCAACTGCAAGTATGGTCTGTTCGTACTTACCATTTGGAAACAGAAAATAAGAAAAGTCTACTTCTTCTTATTTCCGTTAGTTTTCTTTGTTTTAAGGAAGGAAAATCTTTCTCATCAGTGCACTCAGCAGACTTCCTCTCACATCTCATTTCTGGCACGGAGTGAAATGCTCATCCTTAAATCAGTCACTGGCTCATAGCAACCAAAACACATACCCTGTTGATAGGGCCAACCTCCCCCTGAAATCCACAACTATTAAGAGGGGTGAGCAAAATCAGGGTTCTAGTAAAAAGGAAGACAATACAGATGAATGGTAGTTGGGTGACAACCAGTGGTATCTGCCATAATCTCAAGGCAGAAGAGAGAGAGAGGAGGGAGGGGGAGAGAGAGAGGGAGAGAAAGAGAATAATCAACTTGAGAATGGATTAAGAGGGTGGATTTTTTTTTTAACACTTTATATCAATGAATTCAGAAATTGAGAACAATCTGCCCTCATTTTCTGTCACTCTTTCAGGGGACTTTGGTAGCCATAGAAACTAGCACTGATTAGAATAAAGTTCTTGGCCTCTCCAGCCACAACCAATGTTTGGAAGGGAATTAAAAGTCACCAGAGAGCTAGCACTGATTCTTGGGAGAATGTGAGCACGAACCCTCCTCATGATGCCAAACTGGCACAGGATACTGCAGCCACTCTGCAAATGAACAGTACACAATAAACAAGCCAAGAGAAAGAGCTTCAAGTCCTAAATGCCCTCTTGAGAGAAGAGAGAAGGCAGTGCCTGGGAACAGTGAACAAATCCTGTCAGAAAAGGGGAATCATTGATTTCTATCATGAATGACTAATCATTATGGTGTGGTTTCGAATAGAAATACAAGTTCTGCAGCCCAAAGAACTACTGGCCCTATCTCCCTTTACATTCGCTTGATGTTCCCTTTACACTCGCTTGATAAAAGCATCCCAATAAATTAGACTGTCTCGAGTTTGTTTAAACCAGACCATCTCAGATTCATGAAAGTATTTACCCATGAATCCAACTTTCATTTCCATTTGTCATGCCTCTGGGGAATTTTCTTACTCGATTAGGGATGGCTGATACATGTCTGAGGTTTGGGTAAGATAAATACTGCCAACACAGCTGAGTTCTTTGTATCTTCATGTCAATGCACATGGTACTTTTAGCCTGTCAATTTGATAAATCTGTGCATTTGCCATCCCAAGGCAATATGAAAACCTTGAAAAATTCATGCTCACGTGTCTAAACAAGTTAACTGACGCGAGACACCTATAACTTACCAGCCAAGCTATCAACTTGGTCATACACAAACGCTACTGCAGCCAGGTGATCAAGGACACCCTGGCCTATTTGTGGGCTCTACTGTTTTCCATTATCCTCTATTCATGTTCTTTTAAATCAATATAAAGAATATATATCAATATACCTAAATCAAATATGATACCACAGAATAACGGTGATGATCATAATGATAATTATCATTCACTTAAGTGTTATTAAATGCCTGCTAATGTATATGCTAGGAACTATTCTAGGTGTTAGAAGAGCAGCAGTGAACAAAGCAAAAATATCGTATGATATTTATTTTTGCTAAGGCAAAAACAACAGTGCAGGGTAAAGAGAAAATGAAGTGTGGTCGGTGAGGACAGGGCCCTATTCTGTATGTAGTGGTCTTTATGTGAAGGCCTCAATAATAGGGCAATATTGAAGAAAAACCCTGAGGAAATTTAGAGAAAGCAAGACGAAGTGGGTATCTGAACAAGGAAATTCTAGGTATGCGGAGGAATGAGTACAAAATGCCAAGAGAGGGGCACCTGGGTGGCTCAGTGGGTTAAAGCCTCTGCCTTTGGCTCAGGTCATGATCCCAGGATCCTGGGATCGAGCCCCACACCGGGCTCTCTGCTTGCTGGGGAGCCTGCTTCCTCCTCTATCTCTCTGCCTGCCTCTCTGCCTACTCGTGATCTTTGTCTGTCAAATAAATAAAATCTTAAAAAAAAAAAAAAAGTCTTATAAAAAAAAAATGCCAAGAGAGAAGAGCACTCAGTGTGTCCCAGGAGCAGCAAGGATCCAATGTGAGCTAGTGACAGGGAGCCACAGGACCTAAGACGGAAGAAGAGGCAAATTTCCCAGGCCCTGGACAGCAACTTAAAGATCTGTGATTCTAATTTGAGATGGGATACCACTGGAGGACTTTGGTCACAGTAATGATAGGATTTAGGAAATCAGCAAAATGAGGAAATTCAATACTAACTTAAAGTCCCAGGATTCAAATGAAATTGTGTGGTGTAACGACCCTAAAGGCATGCCTTCAGTAGAGCACAGCACCTCCTTTCCGACCCTGATTCCTTCTCACCACTCTTCAGTGGCACAGAGTCTGTGCTCTAGGCAGAGCCTGGCAGAGTCCAGTAGAAAGCAGCTCAATCTGCCCATCTCCACTCTGATTGGCAGTGCATGCTCTGGTGGTCTTCTGCCACTACCTGAACCCCCTTCTTGTGTTTGAGGAATCCTCCACCTCGAGATAGACGGCAGCTCTCACTCTAGAAGCTTAAAAAGCCCAATACTCTACCAGTTTCCCTTGCAGAGAGGACATGGCTTTGCAAAGAAGACATAGCATATTTAGAGGTCCATTAGGAAGGTGGTGGCTGTGGAATCAGGGGTCATGCACTCGCCATCCTTCCTTCCTTCCTCCAGGGCCAGCAATGGCAGAGGTTTGGTCATACCGCTCAAGCTAGCCCATGTGATCGTAGTGGTACAAGATGCAGTGTCTATTCCCAGTCTGGGGTAGTGCATTGTTCTTCTTATCGATTGCTGCACACAAAAAAACACTCTATACGCACACTTTGAAAATACCCAATACAGTACTGTTACCTACAGATACCACGCTGTAAATTACCTCTCCAGGACTTACTTCACTTGTAACTGGAGGTTTGTACCTTTCCTCTACCTTCGCCCTTAGATCCCCCAACTCTGGCAACCAGCAATCTGTTCTTTATTTCTACAGTTTTTTTTAAAGATTTTATTTATTTTATTTGAGAGAGAGAGACAGAGTGATACAGCATGAGAGGGGAGGTCAGAGGGAGAAGCAGACTCCCCGTGGAGCTGGGAGCCCGATGTGGGACTCGATCCCAGGACTCCGGGACCATGACCCGAGCCGAAGGCAGTTGCTTAACCAACTGAGCCACCCAGGCGCCCAATTCTATAGTTTTTAAAATATATTCTCTATATATGTATCTCTGTCTCATTTATTTTGTTTAGCATAATGCCCTCAAGGTTTATCCGTGTTGTCACAAATGGCAGGGTTTCCTTCTTTCTTATTATGACTGAATAATATTCTACTCACATTTTTTTTCCTTTTTTTTGGAAAGCTTTCTATTTTTTGGTGGTTTAAAACAACAGAAATTTATTTTTTTTCTTTCACAGTTCTAGAGGCCAGAAGTCTGAAATCAACTGCAAAACAGTCCAGAAGTTTCTACACTTACCACATGACCAGTAATACCACTCCAAATATAAACTCAGTAGAAATGAAACAAATACCCATGTAACAATTTGTACACAAAATGTTTAAAAATGTATACAAACCAGTGTCTGTTCTTTCACAGTTCTGAAAGCCAGAAGTCTAGAATCAATTTCACTGGATTAAAATCAAAGTGTTAGGGATGCCTGGGTGGCTCAGTTGGTTAAGCAGCTGCCTTGGGCTCAGGTCATGATCCCGGCGTCCTGGGATGGAGTCCCGAATCGGGCTCCTTGCTCGGCGGGGAACCTGCTTCTCTCTCTGCCTCTGCCTGCCACTCTGTCTGCCTGTGCTCATTCTCTCTGACAAATAAATAAAATCTTTAAAAAAAAAAAAATCAAAGTGTTAGCAGGGGCCAGCCTCCTCTGGAACTTCTGGGGGAGAATCTGTTCCTTATACCTTTCAGCTTCTGGTGGTTACTGGCATTCCTTGGTTTCTGGTGCATTAGTCCAACTTCTGCCTCAATGCCTTCTGTGACAAATCTCCCTCTGTCTCTCTCTTGCTCTTTTTTAAAGGTTTTATTTTAGTCACCTGGTGCTCATCACAACAAGTGCGCTCCTTAATCCCCATCACCTATTTCACCCATCCCCTCACCCACCCCATCCTCTGGTAACCATCAATTTGTTCTCTATAGTTAAGAGTCTATTTCTTGGTTTGACTTCCTCTCTCTCACTACCCCCCCTTCATTTGTTTGTTTTGTTCCTTAAATTCCGCATATGAGTAAAGTCATATGATACTTCTCTTTCTCTGACTTATTTCAATTAGCATAAAGCTTTCTAGCTCCATCCATGTCACTGCCAATGGCAAGATTTCATTCTTTTTATGGCTGAGTAAATATTCCATTATATATATATATAATATATGTATATATTAATATATATTGTAATATATTAATATTAAAGATAATATAAAATATATTCTATTTTTTATATATATATATATATATCCCAAATCTTTATCCATTCATCTGTCAATGGACACCTGAGCTGCTTCTATATCTTGGCTATTATAAATAATGCTGCTGTAAGCAGAGGGATGCATGTATCCCTTTGAATTAGTGTTTTGTACTCTTTGGGTAAAACTTAGTAGTGCAATTGCTGGGTCATAGAGTAGTTCTATTTTGAACTTTTTTTAAGGCAGTGTGGGGCAGAGGGAGAGGAAGAGAGAGAAACTTAAGCAGGCTCCACACCCCTCGAAGAGCCGGGTATGGGGCTCAGTCTTACAACCTTGAGATCATGACCTGAGCTGAAATCAAGAGTCAGATGTTTAACTAAAGGAGCCACCCAGGTGCACCTATTTTTAACTTTTTGAGGAACCTCCATATTGCTTTCCATAGTGGCTGTACCAGATTGCAGATTCCCACCAACAATGCAAGAGGGTTCCTCTTCCTCCACATTCTCACCAACACCTGTTGGTTTTTGTGCTATTGATTTTTTTTAAAAAGATTTTATTTATTTATTAGAGAGAGAGAGCGAGCACAGGCAGACAGAGTGGCAGGCAGAGAGAGAGAAGCAGGCTCCCTGCCGAGCAAGGAGCCCGATGTGGGATTCGATCCCAGGACGCTGGGATCATGACCTGAGCCGAAGGCAGCTGCTTAACCAACTGAGCCACCCAGGCGTCCCATGTGCTATTGATTTTAGGCATTCTGACAGGTGTGAAGTGATATCTCATTGTAGTTGTTATTTGCATTTCCCTTAAGGTAAGTGATGATGAGCATCTTTTTTATGTGCCTGTTGGCCATAATGTCTTCTCCCATTCTGTAGGTTGTCTTTTAGTTTCTTGATTGTTTCCTTCACTGTGCAGAAGATGGTTTTCTTTTTAAGATTTTTTATTTATTTATTTGACAGACAGAGATCACAAGTAGGCAGGGAGGCAGGCAGAGAGAGAGGAGGAAGCAGGCTCCCTGCTGAGCGGAAAGCCTGATGCAGGGGTTCGATCCCAGGACCCCAGGATCATGACCTGAGCCAAAGGCAGAGGCTTTAACCCACTGAGCCACCCAGGCATCCCGTTTTTTTTTTTTTTTTTTTTAAGAAGCTTTTTATTTTGATGTAATACCAATAGTTTATTTTTGCTTTTGTTTCCCTAGCCTCAGGAGACGTATCTAGAAAGAAGCTGCTATAGCCACTGTCAAAGAAGTTATGGCCTGTGCTCTCTTCTAGGATTTTTATGGTTTCAGATCCCATATTTTGGTCTTTAATCCATTCTGAATTTGCTTTTGTGTATCTTATCACCTCACTTTCAATCTTCAGATTTTTTAGGTCTAAAATGAGTCTTTTGTAGACAGTATATAGATGGATCTTGGTTGGTTTTGGGGGGCTTTTTATTTGTTTTGTCTATTCTGTCACCCTTGTAGCTTTTGATTAGAATATTTAGTCCATTTACATTCAAAGTAATTATTGATAGATAAGCATTTATTGCCATTTGATTACTGGGTTTGTGATTGTTTCTGAAGATTTTCTCTTATCCTTTCTTGTCTTTCTCTCTTTCATGGTTTGCTGGTTTTCTTTAGTGATATACTTGGATTTCTTTCTCTATATTCTTTGCACATTTCTTAGTGATTTTTGTTTTGTCATTACCATTTGGTTTGTACATAATATCTTCTGTATATTTCAGTCTATATTAAGTTGATGGTCTTTTAAGTTTGAACCCATTCTTTACTCCTCTCCTCCCCACAATTTAGATACATGGTGTCATATTTTACATCTTTTTATTTTGTGAGTTCTTTGATGGATATTTTTACAGAAATATTCATTTTTACTGCTTTTGTGTTTTATACTTTTATACTGTGACTTTTTGTCATTCGTTTCTACTCAAAGTGTCCTCTTTAATGTTTCTTGCAGGGCTTAGTGATCACAGACTCCTTTAGTTTTTGTTTGTCAGGGAAACTCTTTATCTCTCCTGTTTTGAATGTTAGCTTTGCTGGATAGAGTATTCTTGGCTGCAGATTTTTCCCAGTCATACTTTGAATCTAACATGCCACTCATTTTTGGCTTGGAAAGTTCCTTTGTACATAACTGTCTTCTTTTCTCTGGCTGCTTTCAATATTTTCCCCTTATCACTATATTTTATCATTTTTTAGGTATAAGATGGCTCAGTGTGGATGTGTTTTTGTTGATTTTCTTGAGAGTTTTCTGTGCCTCCTAATTTATGTATGATTCCTTCCCCAGATTTGGGAAGTTTTCAGCTATTATTTCTTCAAATACATTCTCTGCCCCTTTTCTCACTCTTCTTCTGGGACTTTTATAATATAAATGTTATTATGTTAGATGGGGTCATTGAGTCCCCTAAGTCTATTCTCATTTTGTGAAATTCTTTTTTCCTGTCTTTTGTGCAGCATGATTATTTTGCATTACTCTCTCTTGTAGGTCATTAATTCATCCCTCTGCTTCCTCCAGCCTGCTGTTCATTCCATTACGTTTCTCATTTCATTTATAGAGGTTTTATCTCTGCTATGTTATTCCTTATCTCTGTATTAATGCTCTCATTGATGTTCTCTCCTCTCTTCTCAAGTCCAGAGAGTATCCTTACGATCATTGCTTTAAGTTCTCCATCAGGCATGTTTCTTATATCTGTTCTTAGATTTCTGGCCATGGCCTTATCTTGTTCTTTTAATCAGGACAAATTCTTCTGTCTTCTCATTTTGCCTTAGTCTCTGTGCCTGTTACTCTGTGTTAGGAAAGTCAGCTATGTCTCCTGTTCTGGAAGGAATGGCTTTAAGAAGAGGTCCTGTAGTGCCCTGCAGTTTAGCATTTTCTGTTCTCCAGAACTCCCAAGCCTCCCTGAAGTGTCTCCAATGTGTGCTGCCTGTATTCTGGCATTGTTCCCTGGCTGCTTTATCCCTCAGGCCAATAAACTGAAGATGTTCTCTTTGCCTGTTGTCGGCAGTGTTTGGTCCTTGGCCTAAATGTGGCATGTTTTAACTAGGTGTTATCTGGTCTGCTTGTGGAATGAAACCTGTTGCTGTTGCCATAAGAACTGTGGCCTCACAAAACTCCCAGGTCAGGAGATGTATTGTTGGTGGGGGGTTGGGCCAGTCTTCTGGGGAGGGGACCCACTATATTGGGACTGAAGTAAGTGTGACTGGGAAAGGCAGTTCCAACTGAGCATGGAGGGGCAGGGTTTAATGTAAATAAGTCAAGTAAAGAGTGTTGGCATTGTACTGGTTTCCACAGGGGGCCCTCTGTTTATTCTGGGGTGCAGGACAGGGAAATGGTGCCTACCAGTTCCTTTGTTCCCAGAGGGGGTCTTTCCATGCATGATGCCTTTCTGGAATACACTCCAAGATGAATAAATAACCTCCCCACTGTGTGCCCCAGGCACTCTATGGATTGCTGTTTCCACACGTATGTTCATGGGCTCTTTTCCCTTCCTTCTCTCCAAGATCAGCTCCAATGTCTTCCAAGCTCCCCTAGAGACAAGCATGCTGACCTTTAAAACTTTAGGCTTTGAGTCCCACTAGTTTCAAGAATTCACAGAACTCAGGCCCTCTCACTTCCAGGCCAATTGCTGTGGGAATTTGTTTTCCTCTGGTGCTCCCCTGTGTATCAGTCTGTCTCTCTTCCTTCTCTGTAACTGTAGCTTCCTCACTACCACAACAGCCATAATCCACTTCTCTCCCAAATGGTGGCTCCACATTTCCTACCTTCTTTGATGTGGTTTCTTTTCTACCGTTACTTGTGGAGTTTGTTCTGCCAGTCTTCAGATCAATTTCTGGGGTATTTAGGATGATTTGATAGTTATCTGGTTTATTCATGAAATGAAGCAAGTCTAGGGTCCTCCTACTTTGCTGCCATTTTCCCCTCCATCTACTTCTCACATTTCTTTATCCATTTATATGTTGGTAAACACTTAGGTTGTTTCCATATCTTGGCTATTACAAATAATACTGCAATGAACTTGAAGGTGTAGATATCCTTTGAGATAGTGATTTTGTTTCCTGTGGATAAATACCCAGTAGTGGAATTGCTGGATCATGTGGTAGTTCAATTTTTAAATTTTTGAGGAACCTCCACGATGTTTTCCATAGTGGCTGCACCAATTCACATTCCCACCAATAGTACACAGGGTTTCCCTTTCTCCACATTCTTGCCAACACTTGTAACCTCTTGAATTTGGTTGACAGCCATTCTAATAGATAAGAGCTGATATGTAGCTTTGATTTGCATTTCCCTGACAATTAGTGATGTTGAGCATCTTTTCATGTACATTTTGGCCATTTGTATTTCTCCTGTGGAAAAATGTCTATTCAAGGTCCTCTGCCTATTTTTAAACTGGATTATTTGGGGTTTTAAAAAATTCAGTTGTATGAGTTCTTTACATGTTTTGGATATTAACCTCTTATCAGAGATATGATTTACAAATACTTTCTTCCATTCCATAGGTTGTCTTCATTTTGCTGATGTTTCCTTTGCAGTACAGAAGCTTTTTAATTTGATGTAGTCCTAATTCTTTATTCTTTCTTTTGTTTCCTTTACTTTTGGTGTCAAATTCAAAAAAATCACTGCCAAGACTGATAACAAGGGTTTTACTCCTTATGTTTTCTTCTATGAGTTTTCTGGTTTTAAGTCTTTTGTTCAAGTCATTAATTCATTTTGTTTGTTTTTTTTTAAAGATTTTATTTATTTATTTGACAGACAGAGATCACAAGTAGGCAGAGAGGCAGGCAGAGAGAGAGGAGGAAGCAGGCTCCCTGCAGAGCAGAGAGTCCTATGTGGGGCTCGATCCCAGGAGCCTGGGATCATGACCTGAGCCGAAGGCAGAGGCTTTAACCCACCGAGCCACCCAGGCACCCCCATTAATTCATTTTGAATTCATTTTTGTATATGATGTAAGACAGGGATCCACTTTCATTCTTATGCATATGGCTGTCCAGTTTCCCCAGTACCATTTAGTAAACAGGTTATCCTTTTCACAGTTTTATATTCTTGGCCCTTTTGTCATAAATTAATTGACTATATATGCATGGAAAAGACTTGAATTCTCTAAGCCTAAAGCATTCCTATTATTGTTTTCATCCCTGAAATCAGTTCATGGTTTTTGTAACCACAGAATCTTGGGTCTATGAAAATTACATTCATACTCATTTTTTTCTTTTTTCTGATCCAGCATTCTGATGGCCCCAGTTGCAGTTAGAGAGGAAGAAATTTCCAGAAGCCCCAAAGGAATATGAAATCTCCCTCTATCTTCAGTATGTCAGTCTACATAAGTAGTACCTCACTAAAGTTATCAGAGGACAATTCTTTTCAGATTCCTAGATCTTAGGGCACTGAAACTGGCAATCAGTTGAAACAACAACAGAAGAAGAAAGAAGAAAGAAGGAAGAAGGAAGAAGGAAGAAGAAGAAGACGAAGAAGAAGATGAAGAAGAAGAAGAAGAAGAAGAAGA
>ML099278.1:0-10320 GCA_003697995.1 Taxidea taxus jeffersonii
CCCGCAGTCCTGGGATTAAGCCCCACATCAAGGTCCCTGCTCAATGGGGAGACTGCTTCTCCCTCTCCTCCCCACTTGTGCTCAGTGTAGCGACAGGGGCTCTGTCGCTCTCTCTCAAAATATTTAGAAAAAGAAAAGATGAAAATTGGTTATTGGGCTTTTAAAATATGTCCTCTAAATTTTCCAGTCACTCAGGGAAAGATACATCTATTTTTGAAAATAGTAATGAAATATAGTTTAGATAAGTTATACTAGGGAGATGTTAGATATTATTTTATTATCTAGCTAGAGCTATCTAAAATGTGTCAATTTTTTTGGTCCACATCAGATGCTAAATTCTAAGCTGGGGTAACAGCCTTACAAAACTCTTTTATTAATGCCAAACTTTCAGTTTTATTTAATATGTTAGAATAATGTTCATTTATAACTCAGTTCCAACTATGATCTATTGTTATTGCTGTAGGCTATGAAATAGCCTAAGCATAAGCAGGAAGGCTGAAGCCTTATGACTAAATACCATCTCTACATAAATCATCTGTTAAAGATTAATTAAGAGGTTTAAAAATCCAGCCTCAGTCAAATATCACCAAAGATCTCATCCTTTTCAAGCAGCATTCTGGTTTAAGGCTCTCATGTGACTTTTACAGAACATGAACTATAAAGTTTGGCCTATGGGTATTATCCAGTAAATATGGAGATGATATTTTGTAAGTTACCAAATCGCTTCCATGTCACCTTTCCTGAACTTTTCAAAAATTCATTCTGGTTTGACTTTCAGATTGCTATTGTCTATGATTTATTTGCCAGTTTCTGCATGTTGGTTTATGGGGTTTTGTTGTGTGGGTTTTGTTGTTGTTGCTTTAACACTTCTCTTCACTTTAACAAAATGTGTGTGTGGAAAAAGTGTGTGGGGGTTGGTTTTTACAAAATATATCAAGCTATTTCTTGGTAAGGAAGTAGGATTTTTTTAAAAAGATTTTATTTATTTATTTGACAGAGAGAAGGAGGAAGAGCACACAAGCAGGGAGAGCAGCAGACAGAAGCAGAGGGAGAAGCAGAGGGAAAAGCAGGCTCCTCGGTGAGCAGGGAACCCTATGGGGGACTCAATCCCAAGACTCTGCGTCATGATCTGAGCCAAAGGCAGATGCTTAACCAACTGAGCACCCTGATGCCCCGGATATTTTCTTTACTGGAAATTTTCAGAGACCCCATGAATGCAAGGACTACCCTAGGGCAAGAGAGACCTCTGTTCCCTTGACTTCCCTAGGACTGCAGATCTGACCCCACCTTCCTCTGTTACCTTTCCTCTACTTCTTTCCCAGAGGAATCCTGCCGATAGCGTGAATTATTATAGGGATATTTGCCTCTAAACAATGATTCTAGTTAGGGCATGAAGAAGTGGGGTGAAGATGAGAGTTTTCTGGACTTCTATGCATTAAATCATAGTCACCTGGGAAGGCTATGAGCAAATCCTAGTTCCAATAGGCTCTTAATCACTTTACAGTTTGGCGAAGTTTCAGCATTATCTGAACACAAGCTCATTCCATCCTC
The DNA here is from genome assembly GCA_003697995.1 of Taxidea taxus jeffersonii. Classification (NCBI taxonomy): domain Eukaryota; kingdom Metazoa; phylum Chordata; class Mammalia; order Carnivora; family Mustelidae; genus Taxidea; species Taxidea taxus. Next base: position 1,552 of record ML099278.1, read on the forward strand.
TCTTTGCTTTCTTGTGTAAGAATATTTTCCAGGGACACCTGGGTGGCTAAGTTGGTTAAGCGGCTGCCTTCAACTCAGGTCATGATCCCAGCATCCTGGGATCGAGTCCCACATCGGGCTCCTTGCTTGGCAGGGAGCCTGCTCCTCCCTCTGCCTCTGCCTGCCTCTCTGCCTGTGCTCGCTCTCTCTTTTCTTTCTCTAACTAATAAGTAAAATCTTAAAAAAAAATAAAGAATATTTTCCAAAGTGCAGCATATTTTTTAAAGTACCAAGACAAAAATATTATATATTTTAGCTATATATATATCTGGTTTGAGGAGAATTCTCATCTTTAAGATACCATGATATTGAAGTTGGGACATCTCAAAAAGTTGGTTCAGTTGGTTGGAATTTTTTATAAGATATATTAAGACTACTTTCAGAAGCCATTCATTTTATAATCATTCAACCATGATGTGATCTTTGAAGACCACCTCCTCCCTACTGAACATGTTAGGGACTAGAGTACAAAATTCCTAAGGATTTTTTCAAATTAAACATGAAAGGAAACAATGTTATGTTTTTGGAGAGCATCTTAGGTCATACCCTCACTCCTACAAATATAATATCAAACTCCCATTAGGGATAGCTTGAGAAACTCTGGCTGGTAGGATAAAATCCACCCTCTTGGTAATGACATACAAAATCTTTCTGATCTGGTGACTGCTCACTTCTCTACTGACAGTTCCATCCTTTCCACAACTACTACCCTACCCTGCCATGTGTCAGCCATACCAAACCACAATCAACTTTTGGTTAATGGGGGAAATATGTGCTAACAATTTTTTGAGATTTCAGACACTGTACTGTGCACTTCATTAGGTAATTCTCATGATGGTATTTTGAGGAATATTATAATCATCTTACAAATGAAGAAACTGAGACCAGGAGAAGTTAAGTGCTTTGACAAAAGTCATGTAGGTAGAGTCATAATGAGAAACAGAAGGTCACAGATAACTCTTAAATATAGTTATAATTAGTAAACAAGTGATACAGAAGGGATCCAGTATAGACTACTGTAGTCAAAATCACAACCAAGTTTTAGAAAATAGATGTATAAAAATAATGGAAGCATAATAATTCAGGAACACTCAACTTTTTACAATTTATATGCATGCTTGGCCAAAAAGTAGCCAGAATTTTACTGTTTCTTAGCTGAGTTCTTGTTGTTTGAAGCACCAGAATGGTACTAAATCAGGTCTCAGCATATTGTTCTCACTAGCATTTCCTCCATACATGGGGACCCACTGGTCACAGCCATCCCCAAATCTTTTTTTTTTTTAATATTTTATTTATTTGAAAAAGAGAGAGCTCAGGTGCACACACAGCAGGAGGAGATGCAGACGGAGAGGGAGAAGCAGACTCCCCACCAAGCAGGGAGCCAAACACGGGAGTTGATCCCAGGACCCCACAATTATGACCTGAGCAGAAGGCAGAGACCCAACCAACTGAGCCACCCAGGCACCCCCATCTGCCAAGTCTTAAGTCAGTGCTTACATTGCTTGGGGAGAGGGAAAGGTAGATAAATCAAGGAGAAGGGGTTGTGCCCACTACTGGACCGTCACCAAGACAGGATTGAAATGACCAAGAAACAGCTTAGAAATTCTATGGTTGGAAACAACAAAAACACAAGCCTCCAGTAATTCACAGAAATTTCCAGGAAGTCAGTGAACTTCCCATAAGACATGGAATTATGGGTTAAAGCTGATCTCATCTGGGTTGGGAGTGGGTAAGATCTAGTAGATATTTGGGTTAGTAACTAGGAAGCTCCAAACCAAAGAGATGCTTTCCCTGTGAGCTCACACAGAGGTATGGACTCAGAGCAGGCTGTTTAGATTTCTATTCTGGCCCTCCCTTCCTAACAGTGAGATTTTGGGAAAACTTACTGAACTTCTCTGTGCTTTAGTGTTTCTGTCTGCAATGCAGTAATATTAATTGTCCCTACCTCATTTGACTTTGTTTTTTTTAAAGATTTTATTTATTCGACAGAGAGAGATCACAAGTAGGCAGAGAGGCAGGCAGAGAGAGAGGGGAGGAAGCAGGCTCCCTGCTGAGCAGAGAGCCCGATGCGGGACTCGATCCTAGGACCCTGGGATCATGACCTGAGCCGAAGGCAGCCGCTTAACCCACTGAGCCACCCAGGAGCCCTGAGGATTAAATGAGCTACCTAGAGGAAGTGCTGAGAATACATCCTTATCACTACAAGTTAATCTCTTCACAAATGCACTGCCTGGGGCAGCTGGGGTGGCTCAGTCAGCTGGAGTCTTGATCCCAGGGTCCTAGGATTGAGTCCCACATCCGGCTCCCTGCATGTGCCTCTCTCTCTGTCTCTCATGAATAAATAAAATCTAAAAAAAAAAAACAAAAAAAAAAGCACTGCCTATTATTGTTTTTTAACTTGGCTAACTGAGCAGTGCTGGTCTTGCAGCTCCCAGAATAAGGCAAATTTGTTAGCCTCTGCTCCTTTGCCCCTTCTTTATCTGAAAGATCATCTCCCCAACTTCTTTACCTCACAAAACCCATCTCATCTTTAAGGGCTCTCCTTGGGCATCATCTCCTCCAGAAAGCCTTCCTTGCCCTCCCTATGTGAATTAGGAGCCCCTCCTCTGTGCCCACCTTGCCCATTTGGTCACTGTGGGAGCCACCACTGTCTGATCAACCCACAAGCCCCCTGGGGGAGGGACCTAGGTCTTCTCTTTGAATTTCCAGTGTTGGAGACGCAAGAGGCCTGTGTGAATGTTCCACAGTTGGAAAGTATACATCCACTAAATATCTATTTTTGTATGGAAATTTCTTAAGTAGCCCTAAGAACTCCTATCATCAATGCTGTAATCTCTTTCCCATAACGTAACTGAAACACTAGCATAAAATGGCTCCTCTGAAAAAAATGTTCCAGATTGGCCATCTCCCAATAACAAAGACTTAGTTTCTTTATACTTAGGGCACATACAATTACAGTACAGCTATTCAAGAATCTCTGATTATTTTCCATATCGTTTTAAGATTACAAGAGAAATTAGACCCTCTCCTCAAACACCCACAGACAATTGCACAATTAACTGCAACTGAATTGCTGTTAACAGCTAGCAGTTATCATCACTTCCAGAACCTGCTCATCTCCGGGAGCCCAGTGGTAGAAGTTCCTGTCAGTTCCAGTCTTGCTGGTGACGGCTTGTTCCTTTAACAAAGACGCCTTATTTTTAGAAGATGAACAGTAGCTATTTTCATCTTGAAGTTGGGGAACAGCTCACACTCCTTTGAAAGTCTTGATGGAGTTTAAATCAATCTTTATTCTCACTTTACAACGTTATCACCGAGCATACAGGAGCACACTGGAGCAAAAGGTGGAAGAAAAGGTTCTGGTCTCAGCTCTGGTAGGCATGTCTCATTGGACATTTGTTAAGCCTCAGTCTGGCTGTCTGAATACTACTACTACTACTACTACTAATAATAATAATAATAATAAAACACTGATTGATAGCACTGTATATGTTAGCACTGTATATGCCAGGCACTGCTCTAAGAGCTTTTCAGGTATTGGGGAATCCTACCAAACAACCCTATTATATTGCCCTGGTTTTACAGATGAGGAAACTGAGACAAGGAGAGTTGAAGAAACTTGCCCCAGGTCAGCCAATAAGTGGCAGAGCTGGGATTCAAATCCAGGCAGGCTGGTCCAGCCTCCACGCTCTTAGACTTTCCAGTGAGATGGGAGCTGGGACCGACCTCCTAAATGAGCTCATGCAGAATTTCGTGATGCTCTCAGAGAGTCCACGGGGGCTGCCTGCATGCACAGCTGTGTGGGTGGGATGTACGTGAAGAGGACCACAGCAGGAATGTGCCTGCTTTATCAATAATTGTGCAACTGGGGATGCCTGGGTGGCTCTGTCAGTTGAGCCTCTGCTTTCGGCTTGAGTCATGATCCCAGGATCCTGGGATGGAGTTCCGCATCTGGCTCCTTGCTCAGCGGGGGCCTGCTTCTCTCTCTGCCTCTGCCTGCCTCCCTGCCTACTTGTGCTCTCTCTCTCTCTCTGTGTCAAATAAATAAATAAAATCTTAAAAAAAAAAAAAGAATTGTGCAACTGGATGGACATGTTACCTTAACTCTGACCCCAGAACTGCCTGAAGCTTACTAACATTTTTTGCAAATAGAGGCCCAAAGGGGACTATGCTCTGCCTCTTCTCTGCTGTGCTTTGTTGGTAAGAAGTTGAGAGGTGACATAGCGTGATGGCAAGGAGAAGGTTTGGATCCAGCCTGTGGGGATTCAAATTCAGCCCTGTGAACTTAATCACTGTGAATGGTTATGGTGTCCATAAAATGTCTAGCACTGTGCTTGCTGGTCAATAAATTGTCATCTCCTTCCCTGGCTCCCCGCTCCATGAGAAATCACAAATGTTCCTACTGGACATATCTACTTAGTATAACTCAGGTAGACTCTCACACCAGGGATTCATCGAAGGATGGAAAGCAACTAACTGTTACCTGAGATTTTTATGTCAGGTCATTTCATACCCATCAGCCTCTTCTCAATGGGGCAGAAGTGACCCCGAGTTTACAGGTTCCATCAGTATGAACTGAGGTTGATTACTTGACCTCCTTGGGATCTGGTTTTTTTTTTTTCATTGTTAAGGGGGGGGTCTTAATGTTAGCTGGTCTCAGGCATGTGCTGGGGGAGCACTGAATGGTGGCTACAGCTGCCGTTATTCCTACATCGGAGTCCTGAACTTCTCTGGCCTCACTAGAAGCTTTCCTAACACCCTACAAACAACTACAAGGTCATAACTTCATCACACAGTGGAGATGCAGGATCTGCTCCCCAAGTGAGCCAGTCACAACCACCCCAGCACAGATCATGCCGTCATTCAAGGAGGACATCTTACTGCACCCCACTTCCTTCCACTGAAATCCTGGGCTCGGGGCTGCTTCTGGGCAAAGCCTCCACAGACAGAAACTGTGAGTCATGAGCAGAAGGACCTAAAAATTCTTAGGAAGATTCCTGGGGCAATACACCCACACCCACTAACTCAGGACCTAAAAATAGTTTTCCTTTGGCAGGAAACATCAGTAGAGAGTGTCTATATCGTGTCGAAGTGACAGTGAAGGCTCAGATTCTAGGGAGTTCCCATGAGCTGATCACTCCCTGTAGGGCCCCCACCCTGTCCCTAGGACAGGCACAATTAGTCCTAGCACAGCATGTGTCTCCCTCTCCCTCACCTAAGCAGCCAATGACCCCACTACCCAAAACACGAAATTCACCAACTACCTCCCTATTCTCCGAAAACACGATGATCCCTCTGATTTTCACAGGCTCCATCAGTAGGAGAGGAAGAGGCTCCACCCTTCATCTTAATGCCACACCCCTCCTGGGGTCATCCCAACAGCCTAAACAGACTTGAACTACTTTACTTTACAATCACACTAGATTCTTCCTCTTACTCCTCAGTGGACTTCACACACTCAGAACCCAACGAAACACAGTCCACTAGACTGTAAGCACCTCAATGACAGGGTCCACATCCACCTTGCTCCAGCCCATCCTTAGTGTCCAGCACAATGAGAGGCACAAAGTGGGTCTCAATAGATCTTCACTGAATGAATGGTGAATGAATAAATTCTGATACTAGAGAAGGAGTGAAAGTCTCTCCCTGGTACAGAAACTCCGGAGTAATAAATACTTTCTAGAACTGTGCTGCCTAATGTGGGAGCTACTAGCTACCTTTGGTCATTTAAATTTTAATTATTCTTAATTAAATAACATGGTTAAGTTATACCTACCACATGCTCTAGCCATTCCACTCCTAGATAGGTATATAAGAAAAATGTCCACACACAGGCTTGTATAATGATGTACATAGTAAATTGATTTGCATTGCCTCAAAACTGGAGAAAAGAAGCAAATGTTCATCTACAGATGAATGGATGAAAAAAAATTGTAATTTATCCATACAACAGAATACTACTGAGTGATAAAAAGGAATGAACTATTGATATAAATGGATGAATCACAATAATTACGCTGAGCAAGTAGACAAAAAATAAATATCGTATAATTCCACTTATATAAAATTAAAACTAATCTATACTGACTGAAAGCAGGTCAGCAGTTGCCTGGGGATGGATAGAACAACAAGGGGGTGGGGCGGTGGGGGGCGGTTGAGGGGGCTGGCATGCCTGGGTGGCTCAGTGGGTTAAGTGTCTGCCTTCCGCTCATCGTGGTCGCAGGATCCTGGGGTTGAATCCCACATTCAGTGAGGAGCCTGCTTCTCCCTCTCCCTCTGCCACTCCACCTGCTTGTACTCTCTCTCTCTGGCAAATAAATAAATGAAATCTTTTTTTAAAAAAGAACTGCAAAGGGCGAGAGGAAAAGATTACAAATGCACATAAGGAGACCCTGAGCTGAGAGAGATGCTCACTATCTCGACTGTGGTGATTGTCTCACAGGTATAGGTGTCATACACATTCCAAATATTATTAAACTGTACCTTTTAAATATGTGCAGGATATTGTTTGTCAACTATATCTCAATTAAAATTGGATGTTAAGGGGCACCTGGGTGGCTCAGTGGGTTAAAGACTCTGCCTTCGGCTCAGGTCATGATCCCAGGGTCCTGGGATCGAGCCGCGCATCAGGCTCTCTGCTTGGCAGGGAGCCTGCTTCCTCGTCTCTCTCTCTGCCTGCCTCTCTGCCTACTTGTGATCTATGTCTGTCAAATAAATAAATAAAATCTAAAAAAAAATAATTAAAAAAAATTGGATGTTAAAAAAATTCAATAAAACTAAAATTTCAGTTCCTACGTCCCTTTAGCCACATTTCAAGCACTCGCTAGCTTTATGTGGCTTGCGCCTACCACACCAAACAGCAAAGATACAGAACATTTCCATCATTGCCGAAAGTAGCAGATTGGCAATGGCCTTGGAAGCCATCAGCACAACCGTGACCAGAGCACAAATCTGCTGTAAAATTCCTGGGCGGCCCCTGTGGCCTCCCCGTCCCCAGGGCTCACCACACCCCAGCGAGATTTAGCCCCTGGGCAGGGCTCCCCAGCTCTGGGTTCCCAGCCTCCTGGCCTTTCACCCTCCCTACCTTGCGAATCCTTCCCTTTCACCCTTCACCCTCAGTAGATCTCTCAAATCTCTCAGCAGAGTAAACCTCCCTTGATCCTGGCCCTGCCTCTAGCTACTGCCTACTTCCCTCCCTCCACCGCAAGCAAAGTCAGGCAAACAAGTCTCTGCTTCTCCTCCTTCTCACCCGGCTTTATTAGACTGGGTTTTACCGCCTCCTCTTGACCAAATCTCTCCCCCAAGGTCACCAGTGCTCTTTCAAGTGATACCACCAGAGGTATTTCAGCCTTTGAAGTTCCTAGGTTTCAAACTTTCTCTGGTTTCAATACATAAACCATCATAAGGTTCCAAAATTAAAGCCATACAGAAGTGACACGACAAACATCTCACTCTTCTGACTCTCACTGTTCTCACTGTCCATCCCCCACTAAGTAACCACCTATCTTAGCTGCTTAGGTGTCTTCTTCCAGAACTTACCCCCCCACCCACCTCCACAAACGCCCCATTGTCCCTCCTCTCCCCACCCCTCCACACTCAGTGCTCTGTTCAACCAGGAACTGCTCTCTCTGAGCTTTCTTGCCCATGAGAGTGTTTCCTCGGGCTTTTGTTTAGGTGACTTATCACCGGATCTGCAACCATTTTTCTCAAGGCTTTATCTCCTCCTCCACCCCCCAGCAGTTTTCGGTTCACAGCAAAACTGAGTGGAAGGTACAGATTTTCCATGGATGCCGCCCCCCCAACACACACAACCAGTATCAACATCTCTAGTCACAGTGGTTATAATTTGTTGCAATTGATGAGCCCATATGGACAGACCATCATCATCCAAAGTCCATAGTTTACATGGGGCTTCACTCTGTGTTGTATCTTCTGTGGGTTTGGACTAATTAATGCTGACACGTATCATACAGAGAGATATCATCCCCACAAAAATCCTCTGTGCTCCACCTCTTCTTCCTAGCCCTCCTTCCTAGCCCTCCTCAATCACGGATCCTTTTACTGTCTCCCTAGTGTAGCCTTTTCCAGAATGTCACACAATTGGAGTCATATAGTGTGTAGACTTTTCAGACTGGTTTCTTTCATTGAGTAACGTGTACTTAAGGTTCTTCTATGCCTTTTCATGGCTTAAGACCTCATTTCTTTTGGGCACCGAAGATATTCCATTTCCTTGTGGTCCCACTGGTTCTTTATCCATTCACCTACTGAAGGACACTGTTTTAAAAATCTACTGTTGGGGAGGCGCCTGGGTGGCTCAGTGGGTTAAAGCCACTGCCTTTGGCTCAGGTCATGATCCCGGGGTCCTGGGATCGAGCCCCGCATCGGGCTCTCATCGGGCTCTCTGCTTGGCGGGGAGCCTGCTTCCCTTCCTCTCTCTCTCTGCCTGCCTCTCTGCCTGCTTGTGAAAAAAAAAAAAATCTACTGTTGGAAGGCCTGAGGAAATATGTCCTTTGGGGTCATGCTGAGTAGCTCTAAGTTGTTTTGGAGGATAGTCTGGCAAAGTTCATGAAACAAGACATTAAAATAAAATAAGATAAAAATGTACCCTTTGACCAAATTATTCCACTTGTGGACATTCCTCCTACAGAAAGAATTCAAAAGAAGAAAAAAAGAATCATTGCCTAAGGCCAGAATTCTCAGGGAGAAAGGACTGGAAGAGGGGGCAGACTT
>RCUC01118857.1:0-17245 GCA_003697995.1 Taxidea taxus jeffersonii
ACACACACACACACACACACACACACACACACGACTCAAAAACATAGACACACAAAGATCCACACTTGGTCTTGCGTGTGGACAACCCCCCAGAGCCATGATGCACATGGAGAAAAATGCCCAGGGAGCCACCCGTGTCCACACATTAGGCTGGACGAGGCATGGACACACACACACAAAGTCACAGCCTCCTGCTCTCACACCCCCAAGATCTCCCAACCCAAGGCAGGCCCTGGCACTCACCCCGGGCAGGACCGTCCAGACACAGGCGGCGGTGCTGTCCTCCCAGCCCCGGCCTGGCAGCCGAGCCCACTCTAAGGGCCTGTCAAGCAGCACCACCAGCAAATAAAAAGCGAATGTGCAAAAATAAAACCGAAAGGCTGCGATAAAGCAGTCCCCTTCCCACAGGACTCCGCGCTGACGCAGGTTCTGCTCTCTGCAATAAACATTTTCATTCTAATTTTAAAAGACATTAGCATTACCTCTTTGGCTCTCCATCCAGCCAGACGGTACCTCGCCTGCTGGGCCACTCACAGGCCAGCCTGGGTGGTGAGGGGATGCAGGGTCCCAGGCTTTACACCCCAAGCCTGCAGCTCACCCTGCACAATGGGTGACGACCTAGGGACCTGCCAGCCAGCTGGGTTTTATTTACGCCACACTTGTGGGATCCCAGGATGACACACTGGATTAAGCAAAGCGATAGCCCCAAACCTCCCCTGAAGAATGTTCTCTCGCTCCAGTCAGGACCTCTGCGGATCCAATCCTGCCCTCCGATATGAGCACCACACACAAGCTTTCAAATGGCGGACCTACCCCCCAACAAACAAGGGGCTGGGTGTGAACCGGGGCACCGTTCCCCACCCCCACCCCACAGCTGGCCCTGCCTGCAAACTCGCCTGTAAACTCGTGTCTCAGCTCACACCCCCTGGTAGTGACCCAATCTGATTTCTAGGCTTGGTGAGGACTTAAGGGAGAAGGGAAGCCACATGCTAGTCTGGAGGGGGAAATGAGCTATCTTTATGCGCTTGGAGGCCCAGACCCCAAAATGTGTCATGTAGCCTCCCGCCTCAGCTCAGCCCTGAGGCCCCGGGCACTCTAAACAGGTGACTTCTGCAGAGCCCACCTCTGAACCTTTGCCCTCGCTGTTCCCTCCTCCCAAGACCCATGTTCCCCTCTCTCACCCAGAGCTGTGCCTGGTTCTCCTTCAGGTCTCAGCTTCCAGTTTGCTTCATGCCAGATTGCTGGGGCCTGGGGATCACATACTAAAGGGGGCAGCCCAGTTCCTGCTTTCATGGAGCTATAAGGCAGGCAGTCTCCTCCAGGAAGCATCCTCAGCCTCCCAGATTTTGCTGAGCACCACTCCTCAGCACCCACAGACCCCTGGGCTCCCTGTTTAGGGGACAGCTCTTTACCAGCTGGTTCCACCTGCCTCTCTGCAGTCTGGCTCTGGCAGCCATGACTGGGGGCTCCCCAAGGGCAGGGAGCAGTACAACGTGCTCACCAGGTCTCCCTGCGCTGGGCACAGCATAATAAGCCCGAGAGGTGGATGCTGAGAACATAAATGAACAAATAGCTTTTGCTGGCAAGGGCACGGCTCACAGTCTTCCTCCTTTGCAGTCAGTCGCACAGAGAAACCAGGAAAGGAACCTAACTAAGTCCTTGCTAGAGAGAGGACTTAATATTGGCTCCCAGCTCTTCTATACCCTGCCCTGGGGCTGGGGCTGCAACCCCCTCCAGCCATTTCCAACTGTTTACACATCACTCTCTTACCAACTGAGGCTCCATAGATCCCAAGCGTAAAACTGTGGGGTGGGAAAGAGAAATGTCAGCAGATGGCTCGCAACAGCCTCCCTCCAGGGCTTCCTGAATCTCCCTTTGAAAGGTCCCTACACTGGCCTTCTCCTGGGCAGCCTAGTGCCACCACCAGGGCCAGGCCCCCTTGACACAGATCTAGATGGTGGCAGGAGCCCCTCCCCAACTCTCTGATGGTTCTTACCTGACGATCCCTCCTCCCCACAGCAGCCTGAAGGCTCTTCGCAGAAGTTAATAGATCCTGTTACTGCCACTCCCAGCTCAAACCCCTCCATGGCTTCTGTAGCTCTTAGAATTGACATCCTTCCCCCACCCCCACCCCCACCCCCTGCAGTCCTCACCCTGAGCCTTCAGGAAAAGCCCAAACCGGAGTGGCCTGGGAGGACTGATCTGAAACCCACCACCTGCTCCAAGCTTATCTTGATCCCCAATTAAATGACCCACCGGTCCTCAATGCCCCTGGTTCTCAACCTCTTTGCCAGCGCCCACGCTGTTCCCTACGTCTGATACTGCTCCTTGGTGCAGAATGGCCACCCTAATTCCCTGCCTGGCAAACTCATTTTTCCAGCCCTGCTGCAAACAGTTCCTTCGCCACTACTTCCCAGCTCCTGGCTCTCCATGAACCCATACAGTGTGTAACCTATGCCACAGAAAACCTCCATCTTATGCTGTCGTTGAGGGGTGGGGGGGGGTCTTCTCTCCCTGGTGACCCTCTTGAGAGTAGGAGTCCCATCTTATTTAACTAGGGGTTCTGCAGATCTGGCCCAGAGTAGACACATTAATATGTATTAGTGATTACTGCTGTGATGAATATAATTTTTAAGCTCCCCTTGCGGCCTGGTGCCTTGCTGTAAGCGCTCATATTAGTTTGTTTCTCATAAATCAAGCCAAAAGGAAAGATCCAGATGCCTCTGCTTCATCCCCAACTCCTCGTGTTCCAGTCTGGAAGTAGAGGGCTTAGGGATCAGCATGTGAGCAGTGGGGGGAATGGTCCTTCAGAGGACACAGGGATGGGGGAGGGGTGTGGGGTGGGGTGGGGAGATGATGGGGCTCATCCCCACGAGACAGGCATGTGAGTATCTGAGCTGCTCACACTCAGACCAGAACAACATGGGTTCCATGTTGCATGCCCCCGTGACCCCCACTACTATCCTGCTCTGTCAGCAGTAGTCAGGACAGGGTTAGCATGAGGCAGTCTGTGTAGGCTTTTAAAGACAGGTGGGACCCTGAAAAAGGGATAGGAAAGATCCTGAGTACAGACCCCCAAGGGTACTATGCTCTGCCCAGTGGGTTGGCAAGCCCCTACTTTTAGGACTTGATCCTTTATCTTGAGGAAAGAAATACCCTCTGAAGGCAAGGCCTTTGCTGCCCTCCCACCCTGCCTCCTCTGGCTGGGTCTCCTGAACAATTCCAGCTCCACTCACAAAATGGAGTGCCTTCCAAAGGGAAGAAGGAAGCTGGAGATGGGCTGAGAAGCAGAGACTTAAGACATGCTGAGGGAGGACAGCAGGTTAGAACGCCATGAGGCCTGGGGCAAGGGACTTCACCCCTCTGAGACTCAGTTCTCTCACCTGGAAAATGGGTGTAAATAGTAACTCCTGAGATCCCACACAGAGAACACTCAGCATGGGGCCTGGCCTCCTGCTCTGCTCTGCTCTATGTTACCAATTATTACCACAATAATTTAGGTAAACCCAACCAGCTTCTGGAGAGCAGAAGGAAAGGCCAGAGGGGAAGAGAGCAGCTCAGGATGGACAAAGAGACTCGGCCTGGGCAGTTAGGAAACTTGAGACCATGGTCCCAGCCCCTACACTCACCCAGAAAGGCTCTGCTTTGCACCCTCTGGGCAGCCACGGGAGTGCTAACCGGCCTCTGGTGATAATGTTCAGAGTGCCAGGCAGCTCCTGAGTCTCCACACTGGGGAGTTAGGGTGTGGGGTAGGAGTGGGGGGTGGAGGGCACACTGTGGGGACCGTGCCCAGTGGCTAATCCAGGAGCTGTCACTCATCCATGAGCAGCTCTCATCATGCCTCCTGCCCCCGGATTTGCTACCAGCTCTATCTTGTTCTGGGGGACATGAAAACTCCCAGCCCCTGTGCCCTTCCTGGAGGAAAGGGTGGGGGTTGCGGGCTCAGGACCTGAGCTCTGGAGGCAGATCACAACTCCAGCAAAAAGCTTTCTGTGGAGCAGAGAGCTACCACAGTTTATGGGCCGGGGCCGGCGGGGGTGGGGGGTGGGGGGACTCATTCCAGGGCACTTCCAGGGACAATCACTTTAGACCAGCATTTCCTGACTGCACAGGTCTCAGCATGCTCCCCGCCCCCATTATGGCTTTGAGACCTTGAAAGACAGCAACAGTGCTCAAAGCAGACAAAATGGACAGAGGCTATGAGTGCCCTCGGGTCATGAAGAGCAAAAGTAGCGACGGCTATAACAATAGTGATATTAATCAAACACTCATAATAGTGACAGCCACTGAACACCAGCTTTATACTGGACCTTATGCTGGCTCCTCCACCAACATTCTCTCATTTACTCTTCAGTAGAACTTTCAGGAAGTTAGCATTGTTATACTTATTCTACAAACAGGAAACTGAGATTGAAAATGGTAAAGTCATCTCCCTCCTTATCCCTTCTTACAGACAGGGAAACAAAGACACAGAGAGGGCAAGCCACTTATCTGAAGACACAGAGCAGGTAACAGACCAGAATTTGATCCCAAGGTTATCTGACCTTCATGCTCTTAACCACAATTCTTTCCTCCTCAGCAAAGGCCATGCCAATCATGCAACAGTGGCCAGGCCTTGTAAGAAACTCCAGGTAGTGTTCAGGGCTGGGGACACTGTGGTGAACATGAGGAGTCCCTGTGCTCTTGTAGCGGACCAGCTAATGGGGGAAAAACAGAAACTGAAGGCTCCATCACTCCTGAGGGGGTCCTGAGTCCCCAGGTAGGGGAACAGGAGGGGACTTTATAATAAAGAGAGTTCACCACCTCCCAGAGATCAAGAAAGCCCTCCTGGTTAAACAAGATGCATTCCAGGCTGCACAAAATTTCTGTACATAGGAGCAAAAGAGGCCCATCGGACAATTAAGTAAATCCTTTCTACTGCTTAAAATGGTGTGTGCCACCAAACAGCTGAGCACTGTTGTAACCGGGGCCCAGTGGGAAGACACACATCTCCATTCCCTGTCCCCACAGACCCTCGAACGAAGGCGACCAAAGGTAGTCACCTGGCAGGAAAGGCAGGCTCCTGGCATGACCCTTGCCTCCCCTTGCCAGCTCCAGGCCCCTGTAAACTTCTCCTGACCTTCCAGCTACAATGGGATGGCTGGAGCTGCTCACTTGCCGCCCAGCTGCAGCCTCTGCTTCCCCTCTTCCATGCGGCTCTCGGAATGATCGATTCTGCCACTGGAACGGCCAGGATAATTTTGCTTAGCTTCAAATACCTGGTTCTCATGAATTCCTTGGCCAGAAGGTTATAAAGCTTCTTCTAAAACATGGGGGAAAGATTAAGCCTGCTTATGGTTAATAATACGCTGTACCCTGTCCATCAAGCTGCCTGTGTGCTATTGAAAGTTCACTATTAGATACTTATTTAAACAGCCTCGCAAGACCTCCGAGGAAAGTGCAGTTATGCATTTTTCCCCTCCTTGCCGGCGCGAACGACTATAGATAAACATCAATTCGCTCCTGCGGATCACAGTCACAGTAAATAAATTTTTCAGGAAGCTCGAGATCCGCACAAAGGTTCCACCAAGCTCCCATTTCACACAACATCAATGTTTGGCCTCCAAGAAATAAAAGCTCTAAGGTGCCCAGCACTAAGGCAAAATTATCAATTGTCAAGTCACTTTAAAAAGAGAAAGAAGATGCAGCATCTCAGGGAGACATTTCCCTAATGCTTGGGGGTAAAAAAGGTAGACGGACAGTCATCTCACCTGCAAATTAACCAGTGGGACTTCTCCCCCTAAAACCTCGGGGGCCATCCCCAAATTTCTGACCCCGACCACTGCCCCTCATGCCCCTCGGGGTGCCCAAGCAGCCACAGCCAGGGCAGCCGGTTCCAGCTGAGTTCAGTGACTTCAGTGACTCAGCCTCCAGGTTATTTTTACTTACTCAAAGTGTTTTTTTTTTTTTTTCACTACTTTTAGAAGTGGCAGACGAGGCTTGTCTATTATAAAATATTTGTTGCAAACACACACACACACACAGGCACACATATACACACACTTGCTCTCCACACACACTTCCCGTCTGTGTAAAAATCTCAAGTCGCTGTGGTGTGAGGGACAGTGAGACACCTGCCTGGGCAAATGAGGGTTTATGTAATCTTTTAGGCCTCAGACTCAGCACAGTTCTGCCAGAGCTGGGGTCCTCTAAGCTGGGAACCTGGAGGAGACACCATTTTGGAGACGGGGAAACTGAGGCATGGAGGCGCTTAAGACAGGGAAAGGGAACCAGAGAAGTGGACTTGAATGTACCTGTATTGAATTTCAGCTCTACCACCTTCCAGCTGTGCAGCCTTGGGCTGGTAACTTAAATTTGCCCAAGCAAATTGGCGTTCCTTGGCTTCCTTTCCTTTCCTGTAAAAGGGGACATGTGGCAGTCTCTGCCTCACAGGGTCACTGAGAAGATTCGCTTCTAGATTCATACTCATTAATTCTACTTAAAGGGATCAGCCCTTCCTTGCCAAGTGCTGGCAGAGACTAGGGCTGGATCTGACAGGAGGGAACACTGCTCTTAGAGCAGCACGGCTGACCCCGATTCTAGGCATACCACTTCAGGTCACAGCCATTGCCCCAGTCCCGGATTCTCTGTCCAAACAATAAGACCTGGGACTCGGCAGTCTTTAACATTAAAGTCATATATATGTGATGTCTTCACAACCACCTAGTAGGGAAAGTGCTGTTATTATCCCCAATTCTCAGAGTGGAAAACTGAGGTTCAGGTCAGAACAAGTTGTCAAAGACCAAGGAAGGACAAACAGCCCCAGGCCTCAGTGCAGCCCCACTCAGAAGCCTCTTCTGCTCCTCTTCCTGACTGACCAGGCCGACTGCACTGAAGACTTCCGGTCTCAGCTTTGCTGTCAGCTTCATATTTAGGACTGACACTTCCTGGCCGGGGTGGTGTCTCCCTCCCCACCCCCATACCTCTTCCTCACTTCTCCAGAGAAATCCATACAAAGCTTAGAGCAAAAAAGATCCACACAACATTTTCTAAAGAAGTTTGTACCGGGAAGAGTAGCATCCCCCCAGACTTTACATCCACCTGGAACCTCACACTGTGACCTTACTGGGAAAAAGGGTCTTTGCGGATACAATTAGTAAAGATGAGCTAATACTGGGTTACCTTGAGCCCTAAATCCAATGAAAAAGAGGACAGACACACAGAGAAGACAGCCACGTGACAACGGAGGCAGAAACTGGAGTGATGCAGCCACAAGCCAAGGAACGCCAAGGATGGCCGGCGGCCACCAGGAGCTGGAAGGGGGCAAGGAGGGATCCTTCCCTACAGCCTGGAGAAGGATTCCAGACTTCTGGCCTCCAGAACTATGACAGAATACATTCCTGTTGTTTTAATCCCCCCCAGTTGATGGTACTTTGTCATGGCAGCCCTAGGAAGATAATACAGTGCAATTCTATAAAATGTACACAGAACCACGGGTGACAATTGTCTGGGCTTTTGGAAGGTTCCAGGCTGGCTGGGGTGAAAATAAAAATGGGCTTTCTTGGCTGGGGAAGCAGGATGTGCTGGCCCAATCCACACCCCTCAATGGCCCCATCCAGTTTCTCAGGGGCCACACAGGCCATCCAGTGTGCCATGACCCTGCTGTGTCTCCTCCAGGCCTTCCTGGAAAGCGCATGGCTGAGTCAGGATATCCACTATGGCAGCTTTGGGGCTATAAATCTCACTTTTCTCCTCTGAACAGGAACAACAAGGCTAGCCTCACCGGTTATTTATTGCCAGCTGCCTCTTACGGAGGCCATTCTCTGTACCAAGCACTGCCCAGTCACCTGGTTCCTGTCAGGAAGGGGAGCACTATTTTCTTCAGCCACCTTCTGAGGTGAGACTAGACCCTTACACAGATGGGCAAACTAAGGCTGGGAGTAGCTGGCGTTAGCTAGGGCATAGCACAGATAGACACAAAGCCCAGTCTGTTGGACTCCATCACTTCTTAACCCAGAAGAAAGAGAAGCAGGTATCACATAGGAAGGCCTTGGCACACAGTAGGTGCTCCATAAATGCTGGTTAATACTTGCTGTGGAATCTGCTATTTGGTGAGGGTACTATTTCTCAATAAGCAGGAAAAGGGAGGAGAGCCCAAAGCCAGCCTTCACCACTAAAAGAAAGAAAAGAAGCAATAGTTGGTATATCATGTTAAGTGGATCAGGTTGTGGCGCATTTGGAAAACCACTGGACAAAATAAGAGAATTGCGTCTTCAACATCAAGGACCTCGTTCCCCTGGGGGCAGTCAAGGCCTCTGGGTGGGGTCTGGGATTTGGGGTTTTTGTTGCTCCCTGTGAGGCAACAGCTCCAGGAGCATTTCATTTGACCCTCACAGAGACCAAAGATGCCAAGAGATGGGGAGATGGAAACTACCCCTATTTTACAGATGAGATCATGGAACAGAAAGGTAAAAGGGGCCCCCTGTGAGTGACCTAGCCTAGAATGCAAGTTAGAAATCTGGTTCACCCAAGATGCTCCTTCTTCTGGTCCCTCGCTGAGCTCTGTCAATTCCACATAAACGAATGTCCCGAATTCATGCACTTCAACCCAAGTCTCCTCCCACAATACTGCTCCAGACCCCCGTGACTGCTTACCGAGATGCTGCAGCAGCCCCCACCCTGGCCTCCTAGCCTCCACTTGGGGCTTGTCTCTGCTCCTCTCCACTCCACATGACAGCCAGCATCACTTTTCTCAAGTGTAGGTCTAGCTATTATCACTCTTCTTTCAAGCCCTCCATGGCCTCCCTTAGCCCTCGAGATGAAGTCTAAATTCCTTACCTGGCCACAAGCACCCTGGGATCCCTGCAGAAGAGACTGAGGGCCAGGGTGACTAAGTTCGGCTTTGGGCCTATTTAATGTTCAAGCATTAATGCCCTGGTGTTAGTTTCCCAAAGCACCTGAAACTTCTGACCTCTGAGCCTTTGTATCTGCTGTTCCCTTTCCCTGGAATTCCTTTCCCTTTCCTTCCTCTCACTCACCTGGCAATACCCAGTCATCTTCCAGCTTGCAGCTTAAATGTTGCCTCCTACAGGAAGCCCCCCAGATTCTCTGGGTGGCCCCTTTGACAGCACGTGCCATCCTACTCAGGAAACCAACAGCTAAGGAGAACTCAGGTGAGGGGAACACGGGCCCCAAGGAGCCATGTCAGGGAAGATTATCTGGGGAAGGAGCAAAGATTATCTGGAGAGGAGCCTCCTCTCAGCATACTCTGTTCAGAGCTCTGCGCCCCAGGGCAGACAGATCAGAGTTCCCAATTAGACCACAGACACTGCCAGGGACTGCTGTTCCCTACAAAGTGTTCTGTTTCCTTACTTAATCTTCATTATTATCCCCATTCCCAGATGATAAAAGGGAGCTTTGGAGAAAAAAAGGCACTTGTCCTAGGCTTTGCAAAGTCTGGTGATGTTCAGGACAAACACTTGATCTCAGCACTGCCAGACTTTGCCTACAGAACCTGTGGCTATGGCCACCACACCATGGGGCAGATGTGCTGGGAACAGCAACAGTGCAAGACAGATAAAAGGAACTATAATCAGCACCCGAGTGCTAGAGCTGGAGAGGACACACTTGTTCCACTTGAAACAACCCCCAGTTCCTCTTCTGTCCTGTGCTTTTGTCTCCCCAGCTGTAAAATGGGCACAAAACACTAACACTGTACACTTGACATCCTTGCATAAGGCAGAGAAGGAGGGTTGGGAGGGGATCAGGACTCTTGAGTCAGCAGGTCATTCAGGAGCACTCAGGCTCCTGGTCGACTCTCAGCTATCTCTTCCATACAGAGCTGTCAGTCATTTAAGGACAAGCTATGGTGCCCAGCTCCGCGGTCAGATATCATACGATGATGCACGAGGGAGGTGAGCTTCTTGGCTCTACTTGGCAACCAAACCACAGAGACTCAGAGCTGCACATCTAGAGGAAAGAACTCAGGGTTTTGGGCCAGACACTCCCAGGTCTGAGTCCCATCTCCACCATTTGCCAGCTGTGTATCTTCAGACAAGTCCCTTAACCTCTCTAAGCCTGTTTCCTTCCCTGTAAAATGGTGACATCACATCCACCTAGTTCGTGCAGCTGCTGGAAAGATCTGAGTTAATGTTAAGGGGTTAAGTCCATTGCATTTCCAATATTGGATGAAATGCTTTTACTCCTTCACTTTTAAATAACTGAACATTTCTGCTATAAACATTATAGCAACAATGTCCACAATAGCCAAACTATGGAAAGAACCTAGATGTCCATCAACAGATGAATGGATAAAGAAGATGTGGTATATATATATACAATGGAATACTGTACAGCCATCAAAAGAAATGAAATCTTGCCATTTGTGACGACGTGGATGGAACTAGAGCGTATTATGCTGAGCAAAATAAGTCAATCAGAGAAAGACAACTATCCTATGATCTCACTGTATGAGGAAGTAGAGATGCAACATGGGGGGCTTGGAGGGTAGCAAAAGAATAAATGAAACAAGATGGGATTGGGAGGGAGACGAACCAAAAGAGACTCTTAATGTCACAAAACAAACTGAGGGTGGCGGGGGAGAGGGGGGGTAGGAAGAGGGTGGTGGGGTTATGGACACTGGGGAAGGTATGTGATATGGTGAATGCTGTGAAGTGTGTAAACCTGGCGATTCACAGACCTGTACCCCGGGGGCTAATAATACATTATATGTTTATAAAAAAATAAAAAAAATTTTTTTTTTAAATTGAACATTTTAGGGGCGCCTGGGTGGCTCAGTGTGTTAAGCCTCTGCTTTCGGCTCAGGTCATGATCTCTGGGTCCTGGGATCGAGCCCCGCATCTCTGCTGAGCAGAGAGCCTTCTTTCCCCCATCTCTCTGCCTACTTGTGATCTCTCTCATTCTGTCAAATAAATAGATAAAATCTTTAAAAAAAATTGGACATTTTATTGTGAGATCAGTGTAGACTCACACACAGTCATAGCAACAAAGGCAGAGCTCTCCTGTACCTTTTACCCACTTTTGCCCATGGTGATAACTTACACAACAGTGGTACACAGTCAGTTACAATCAGGATACTGACATTGATACAGTCAAGATACAGAACATTTCCATCACCATGAGGGTCCCCCACATGTTGTCCTTTTATAACCATACCTGTTTCCCTCCCTGTTCCCATCCCTAATCTGTTCTCTATTTCTATAACCACTAATCTGTTCTCCATTTCTCCAGGTCTCAAGAATGCTATATAGCTGGAGTCATCCAGTATGTCATCTTTTTGGGGACTGGCTTTTTTCATGCCATAGAATTCCTTCAAGATTCATCCAAGTTGTTAGCTTATCAATAGTTCCTTCCTTTTAATTGCTGAGTAGTGTTCCACGTTATGGTTGTAACACAGTGTGTTCAACCACTGACCTGCCAAAGAACATCTGGGCTGCTGTTTTAGAACTATTATGAATAAATAATGCTGCTGTGAACACTCATGTGCAGGTTTGGGGGTGAGATTAAGTTTCCATTTCTCTGGAATATTGTCTTTCAGTTTTAAACCCTATAAGCATACGATTTCATTCCTTTGACAAATATTTATTGAGCATTACTATGTGCAGGTACTGTTCTAGACACCAAGGATAGAACAGTAAATGAAGGAAAGACCCCTGCCCTCCCCAGTAATGCAAAACTGAGTAACTGAGCCCATGACTTCTAGCGAAGTCTACTCTCCAGCAATACACAGAAATGGATAAAGTTCACTGATTAGTGATAAATTTAGTAACTGCTCCTATGAGGAGGGTCAAGTGATAATCATTTGAGTCTATTACCTTCTTGTTAAACCTGCACTGCCTCAAGATGAAGAGCCAGAAAATTCTGTAGCAACTTTCCATTCAGGGAGTCTTCTTTAGGAAGGTCCTTGTTATACTGGAACAAGCCTACAGTGTTCCCATTTCACAGGTTTTGGAAGCGCCAACACCATCTCCTGACAGCTCAAATAACAGTAACATTTCTTGAGTGTTGACCAGGTTCTGAATTGTTCTGAGATTTGTCATATACATCACTTTAAATCCTCTTAAGGATTTAACTTTTAATTACAAACTATTCCCTGAGACAACTACACTATTAGCTCATTTTACAGAAGGGAAAACGGAGTCATAAGAGGCTAAACAACTTGCCAAAGAGCATATAGCTGGGAAGAGCAAGGACAGAATTTGAACCCTCAAAGACAGAGGGTGGTGATTTCATGGCCTAAACAAGGAGCCATCTTCCTCTTTGGTCTACACCCACTTCTGTAATGTTAACAGTCTTCCCCTCCCATTACCACACACCTCACTAAGGGCCCCGGACAGTTCCTCATTAGCTATGAAAGACCTAGGTGCTGATCACCTCAATCAATGTTCTAAGCTTTCACCATTATAAAATGAAATAATCATGTCAGTCAACCCTATTGCCTGTGATCAAAATGTTTTTCTCTAGTCCTTTCTCCATCATGAAATAAACTTTCTCTTAAGTCCTAAACTCCTGACATCCACTGCTCTCATGACAATGAAGATGCCAGCCATGATATAATAGGAATATTTAACCTCCAATGTTTCCAAAGTCTTCAACAGGAGCAGAAAGCTTGTTCTTTCTCACTGACAGGGGCTGGCGGCTGGGGGACACAATTACTGTGCCCATTATTAGAGAGGCCTCAACTTGCTTCCATGTTGTTTCCACGTTAAGTATAAGGGACCTAAGAATTATGCAACCAGAATCGGGCTGGACCCTTACTGGAAGGTAAGAAGACAGCAGGGAGCAAGAAAACTTCTCAGAGCTTACACTTCAATAGGGCAGACAGACTCTAACTTAATAAATAACCCAATATCCAATTACAAATTGAAACAACTGCTAGGAAGGGCACCAGAGGGTGCTGATAAAAGAATAAAGAGGGGGAAAATGTGCTTTAGGAAAAAAAAAAAAAAAAAATATATATATATATATATATATATATATCAGAGAAGGCCTCTCTGGGAGGAGATGGGAATTGAATTAACCAGCAATGGGAAGAGCATCCAGGCAGAGAATACCATGTGCAAAGGTCCAGGGGCACAAACAAGCTTTTCAGAAACCAAAAACATTTAAGGACTCTCTGGCTTTGTCTTCTTTCACATTCCCTATTACTCACTCAGTCCCATTCATGATGTTCCTCAAGATTTCCAAACACATTCCCTCATAGGGAATGCCTGGAACATCTCCCAGGCTTTCTGCATGACCTGTTCCACATGTATGCTGGTAAATGCTTCATAAGCAGCTCTCTGGGAAAAAAAGTCCTCATTTGTAGCATCTGCCATTTCCATGGTGTAAATACTCCCACCACAGCGGAAGCCAAGCAACCAGCCAGATGTCACTGAACAAGAAGCCGGGAAGAGACGGAGGTAATTGGCTCTCATGACCTTGCACAAGCCAACTCTAGCACATCACTGGCTTGCTCGCTCACATCAATTCAAGCCTTTAAATGTCGCCTCTTGGAGCACCTGGGTGGCTCAGTCGTTAAACATCTGCCTTTGGCTCAGGTCATGATCCCAGGGTCCTGGGATCAAGCCCCACATCGGGCTCCCTGCTCAGCAGGAAGCCTCCTTCTCCCTCTCCCACTCCCCCTGCTTGTGTTTCCTCTCTCGCTGTGTCTCTCTCTGTCAAATAAATAAATAAAATCTTAAATAAGTAAATAAATGTCACCTCTTAATCCTGTCCTAATACTCCCCTCATCAAACCAGCACACCCCCCCCACCCTCTCACACCCAGTGTTCATCTGTTTCTTTGCCACCTCTCTCCCTTGAGCAGCAGGGCAGCTCCACGAGGACAGGGAATTCTGCTGGCTGGCCCGCTCACTGTTACATCACCAGGGTCCAGAAAAGGACTGGCACATAGCAGAGGCTCCCTAACATTCAGAGCATAAAAGGACGATGAGAAGTCCCGTGTGGCTGGGCTGCAGTGACATGAGGGATAACAGAAGATGGGGCTAGGTCAACAGGGCCGCCTGCAGCCTCTGATGTGAGACTTGACTTTCCTCTGAAAGCTTCTGAGGAACTGAGTGACAAAACTGCTTTTTGTTTTAAGAAGCCTCTTTTGGATGCTGGGGGGGGAACGGTTGCCCCAAGGGGCAGAGTGGGGGGAAGACCGAGGGACACTCTTGAAATGCGTTCTGGGGGCAGAGAATCAATCTTCAGGCCTTGGAGACCCAAGCTGGATGCTGAGGCTTCCACAAATCCCCTGCACCCAGCAGGAACCTCTCCAGAAGGGGGTCGCCAGGAAGCCTGGATGACGGCGGGCGGTCTGCCAACCCCCCAGCACATGGCTCCTCATTATACAGTGTAGTTGCTGCTGCCAAGCCTCCACAGCCACTTGCATACCGTTTTGCTTTTAAAATAGAAGTTTCCTGTGAAATTGCAAATAATTCATCGCCAGGAGTCCTTAAAACGTTCACAGGTATTTAAAATGCTATATAATCAAGTTCGCAAAAATATAAAGTGTAAGCGTTAAAATACTTTAATGTTCTAATTAAAACCGACCACTTATGCCCTGGTGCTGACTCCTGTTTACTATTTCTGAAATAACTGGTGGCCTGCTCTGGGGAAAAAAAAAAAATTTTTTTTAATTGGTCTTATAAAAAAAAGGGGGGGGGTTAAGTTTTCTCTCTCCAGCAGTACACTGAAGGAACTAAAAACCACGCTCTCAAAATATCCACAGGTTGCCAACTGCTAAGGTGTAAGGGGGCAGGGGGTCTGCGGGCCCCTCCACCTGCTCCCTTGAAAACACAAGACTGGGTAGAAATGGGAGAAAAGGAGAGGAGAGAATCAGCATTCCGAGAATGCCCACACCCCAAACACCACCAACCATGCCAAACCACCAATTCGGTCCTCACTGTTGGAAGCCTGGAGGGAAATCGTATTTATTTATAAGGTTTAAGGAGATGGGTCAAGGCTCTATTTCCTCATAAGCCCCGGTTGCTGTCAAGCACAGCTATGATACCTTTGCATTTGCTGTTCCCTCACACTCGCCCCTGCAAACTTCTACTCAGCTTTCCGTTCTCGGCTCCTCGGAGCTTTCCCTGGTTATTCCCAGTACTCGAGGAGTCATCCTGTTGCCTGCTCCGCTCCCACTGTTCTCCTGTGCTATGGGTGGCTTGTCACTCTGCTCCGTCCAAAGCGACCTTGAATGAGCAGGCTCGTGAGCCAAATGTGGGTCGCCCCATTAATGGCAGCCCCTGGCCAGCTGCTGGGCCTCTCTTCCCAACCTTGGCTCCCATCACACAAGCTCCTTCGTGCTTCCCTTCCTTGGCACTGAGTGCCATCCATTACCATGTATTTATTATACTCTAGGCATTTGCTTGTTCAGTGCCCCCTCCTCAACTGGGCTATAATTTCATGAGATCAGAGGCCACATAGGTTCCCAGGGCCCATCTATGCGCATCCAGTAGGTGTGCACTAATGGCACAGAAAACAGTCTTTAATTCATTCCTTCATTCCTCCATTTAACAATACCACCCTCCCCCCTTAGCAAGAATCCACTTTGTATCAAGCCCCAGAGACACCCCAAGATGCATGGGTTCTGGGTTCCCCAAGCCCTCTCCACCCCAAAGGTTCTTTTTCCTTTTCCATTTGCCCCTAGTTCCATGGACCCATGGGGCCCTGGACCTTGGACCCTGGACACCAGGCTCCAACACTCTTCTACTCCATGGTCTCCTTGACCTTTTTAATCGCTGGCCCTCTGGTCCTGTTCTCAAAGGCCTTGAGCGCCTGTGTCCTCCCTCTCCATTGCTGCCCTACTTCTGGGCTGTATCACCATTCACCAGCATGCTGGCTGCCCCCCGGCTGGACTCCCTGCTCCCACTCAATCTGACACAGTGGTTCTCAGCTGGGGTACTGTGCCCCCCAAGGGACATTTGGCAATATCTGGAGATATTTTTGGTTGTCTCATTTAGGAGGGAGGCAGTGGGTAGAAATCAGGGATGCTGCTAAACATCCTACAATGCACAGGACATCCCCCACAACCAAATGGTCCAAAATGTCAACAGTGTGGAGGCTGAGAAATCTTGTGATCAAAAGGACCTTTTAAGCAAAGCTCCAAACATTTCACTTTACTGCTCAAACAACTTCTAGGGCTACCTATGGCCCACAAAGCTACTTAGCATCCCCTCTGGACATTCAGGACCCTCCCTTCCCCCAGCCCAAATCCCCATCTCCCTTCCATACATGAGCCAAGCTGGCCTGTTCAGCGCCTCCCAGGTTTGGTCCTGACCTTCCTACCTCCAGGCCCTCATCCGTGCTGTACACTCCACCGTCTGTCAGCCTGTCAAGGCTTCCAGCTTTCAAGGTTTCTATCAGTGCCCTGTCCTTTCTCCCAGGCCCCCCAGCTGATCTAATCTGTCTTTCCTCTGCTCCTATGCCCTTGGCTTCAATTTCCCCTAGACCACATGCCCTGTCCACTCTGCTCACTGTGGCTTATGGGTTCTCTCAGACTCTGAAAAACCTAGTCTCAGTCATCTCTCCCCCAAAAATACCCAGCACAATACTTGTCATACAGTAGATGTCCAAGAGACAATGAACTAATTCAAACACCTTTTTTCACTGAAGTTTCAAATCCAGAAAATTCCCTAAATGCAAACCCAAGTCAGGCCATCAGACTTTTGTTGGACTGATTCCAAACCTTTTAGTTTTGCCTTAAATGATCCATTGCGATTTCCACTTTTCCCCTTCTCCTGAACCCAGTGCAGAAGCCTGAACTGCTCTGTCCACAGTGTGAGCAAAAAGAGAGATGCTACCAAGCTCCACGTTATCCTCACCTGCAACCACGCCAGCCTTTTCAGGGATACTGCTGCTCTCTGCAGCAGGTCAGTTTCAACATACAAAAGAACACATTCCCAGGGCTGAAAACCTAAAAACCTCCTTAAGAAAGCCAAACACAAAAATCGCTTATAATCTCCACCACCTTAAAAAAAGGGGGGGGGGCAAAAGAGACCCAGGAGTTATTCCACTCAGGGGTGAGGGAGCTGGGGTATTTATTCACCAATTCCTGGACTGAGGACTACTCCCAGGGGTTATGTCCCAGCACTTCTGGCCAACCCCACTCTCAGGCAAAGTGGTCTTTGTGGTTTTAGACAAAACCCCTAGGGCACAGAGATGAATCATCAGCAGGTGGAAGCTTGACAGAGGACACTGAAAAGTCCCAGGGGACTGGTAACAGCATCTGCTAATCTGCTTTTACCCCTGCCTCAGGCTAC
>RCUC01118858.1:0-18217 GCA_003697995.1 Taxidea taxus jeffersonii
CCGCTGTTCCCCCCACTCCCAGGGGCTCCTGTGTGACCGTGGGGCTCTGCCCTGGCCCCACCAAGCACCTCAGACCCCGAGAGGCCTTTCCTCTCCCTGCTGACCCCCCCCAACCATACTGTCCCCTGCCTTGCCCTGTGACCATGGGGGGCTCTGCGTCATGAGGTGCGGCCTTGGCAAGGGCCGGCTTGTCCTGGCTCCTCCCGGTCAGCAGGGGCCTGGGACAGGGCACCCTGGGCATGGAACCCGACAGCTGAGCCACTTGGGACAGAGCCACACATCGGAAGGCCTGGCCGGACGCTCCACAGTCACCATGACCCGCCCACGGCCTGCAGGGACAGCTGATGGAGTCTGTGACGAGTCTGTCATCATGAGGGGCCCAGTAGCAGGACCAACTCCCCTCCCTCCCGACCCGCTCCAGGCCGCAGGCTGGGTCGCTGCCCCACTTTGCCAGGGCGCTGCCTCCCAAGTCTGGATGGGCGAGGCTACTTCTGCCTGACCCCGGAGCCGAGCCGGTGACTCACGGTCGAGGCCTCCCGGGACGGCTGGCAGGAGGTGGGAAGGGCGTCCGGCCACAAACAGTTGTACACGTGCTGAGCTCCCAGCCCTACCGTGCAGGGGGAGGGGGAGGGCTCAGAGTCGGTGCCCACACCCTGGAAGCAGTGGGGGGCAGGCCCCGGTGCCCGCCACCCAGGATGGGCCTCGGCGTGGCCCTCTGTTCCTCCCTCCCCTAAGGCAATGTGAGACAGGGGGCCTCCCGCCCCGGCCTTGGTGGCATCAGCAGGACAGACAGGCCTGTCTGTCCCTGGAGACAGACAGACAGGCACTTGCCGCAGGCCTCTGTGAGTCTGGGAAGCAGGTCTCAATGAGAGGAGCCCCCAGGCACACCAGCAGAGGCAGAAGAAAGCCAGAGCAGAGACCTGAGATCCTGGGCTGGAGGGGCCTGAGTCCCTCCGGCTTGGGGAGGGGTAGCCCTTTGTCCCCCAAAGGACACGTTTCTGATCACTGGTTGCAGGGATGGTGGCGTGGCCTCCACGGGCGGTGGTCTTGGGCTCAACAGGCCGTGCAGGGAAGCACCTGGTGGCCGCTGTGACCCCCAGCACACCCTGACCTTGACCGGACTCAGGGCTCCCTGTGGGACGGAAGTCCTTGTCTGCCTGCGGCTCTGGGACACGTGAGGCCATGGGCCCCAGGCACTTTCCGTGGCGGGTGGTTCTGCGGTCTCCCTGTTGCTGGCTGGGTTCTAAGATGGCTTCTCCCCAGGAGAACCCCTAGGGTTGGGGTCCAGGGCCAGGGCCAGACCCACAGGATCCACTAGGGCCACAGGGTCTCAGGCTGAGAAGAGGCAGACTTGACCTCGGGGGCTCTGCCCCGGTCACGAGCCTCCTCTGCAATGGTTCCCAGGTCCCCCCACTCAGGACCCTGTCCCAGGGACAACTCCGGAGAAGGCCCGCCCCCAGGGGGCTGGGCGGGGAGGCAGGCGGGGGCCCGCCAGGCCTGTCACTCATGGGAGCGGGGTGCAGGCCTGCTGCCTGGGACCCAGGGCCCCTGCAGACAGTGGCTCCTGTGGGAGGGTCCCACGGGCTGGCAGGACTGTGGCGGGCAGGGGTCCCCTAGCCTTGGCAGCTCCCTCAGGCACTGCCCTTCTCTCCGGGGGTCCCTCCCACGTCCCTCGGCCTGTGGACACGTGGTCCAGGTCCATGAAGCAGGAGGAACCTCCTACAGCGACCCCTGGGAACCAGGCCTCCACCCTGTGGCTGACCAGCCCTTGGCACTTTGAGAGGGGCTGGGAGAGGCGGGGGTCAGAGAGCCCCTCCTGGCTGGGGTCAGAGAACCTTGGGCTGGGAGCTGGCCCAGCCCCAACAGTGGGAAGACAGGGAAGGCTTTCAGGGGCACTGGGTCCCCCATGGGGTCATTGGCTCAAGGGGCACGCACGTGTGGACCCCAGTGCCCCCATGTGTGCCCCCATGTGTGGACCCCAGGGCTGACCCTCAGCTGTCGTGATCCATTTTGGGATGTGGATGATGTTGTGGGTTGACTTGTGTGCCCCAAAGAGATACGTCCACATCCTAACCCCACTGCTCTGAATGGGAACTTATTTGGAAACAGGGTCTCTGCGGATGTCCTCGCGTTGAGACGGGGGCAAGCTGGAGTGGGATGGGCCCGAAATCCATGCAGGGTATCCTGAGCAGAGACAGAAGAGGGCACACAGACACATGGGAAGCCATGTGGGGACGGAGGCAGAGACTGGGGACCCCGAGAACGGCCAGCAACACCAGAAGCTGGGAGAGCGTCGTCGGAGGGTCCCCCAGACATCCTCCGGGGGAACGTGGCCCTCCAACGCCTTGTTCCAACCGCCAGGTCAGTGTTGTTTAAGCCCTCGGCATGTGCTGCTCTGGGTGGTGACCCCAGGACTCTGGAAGGGCTGGGGAGATACCCAGAAGCAGCAGCCATCTCCAAGTGGGGATCGCCCCCTTCCTGGTCAGGGGGTGCCTGGGGGGGCTGAGGAGGGCCCTGCTCAGGGACCAGACGCACACCAACCACCAGCCTGGCCTGCTGGTCCTCACCGCCTCCTGTCACCGTCCCTCCACCCCTCCTCTGCTCCAAGAGGCCCTCTCTAGTTTCCTTCCCTCTGTCCCTGTGTCCACCCTGACTGCAGCTGTCCCCTGTGACCCCCGCCCAGCACCTGCCACCCTTCCTCCTGTCCCTGCTTCTCAAAGTCTTCCACATCTGCTCGCGTAGAAAACCCTCATCTCGAATGGAGAAAGAAGATGCGGTTCATATACGCAATAGAATATTACTCAGCCGTCAAAAAGAATGAAATCCTGCCATTTGCAACGACGTGGATGGAGCTAGAGGGTATTGTGCTGAGCGAAGTAATCAGAAAGACAACGATCATATGATGTCACTCATATGTGGAATTTAAGAAACAAACAGATGATTATAGGGAAGGGAGGGGAATAAAACAAGACGAAATCAGAGAAGGAGACAAACCGAAAGAGACTCTCGATCATAGGAGACAAAGTGGGGGCTGCCGGAGGGGAGGGGGCGGGGGACGGGGTGACCGGGGGACGGGCATCAAGGAGGGCACATGATGGAATGCGCCCTGGGTGTTACAGAAGACTGATGACTCACTGACCTCTATCTCTGAGACTAATTTTAAAAAGATACAAAAATTTAAAAAAATAAGGAAATCGAAACTTTAAAAAAAAAGAAAAATAAACCATCTTTGCAGGCTTCCCTGGCTACTCCTGGGCTCCTCGCAGAGGCTCAGATCTGCCCACCCCCACGTGCAGCTCTGGGCCGGGCGGGCTCCGTGTCTACGCCCACCAGCAACCTGTTTGGTCCGCAGGGGCAGGTGGTCCTGGTCGGACCGTGTGCCACGCCTCGGTCATCTTACAGCGACACGCTCCCTTTCCCAGGCTCCCCGGCCCATCTTCTTCACCCCTGCCCATCCCACGGGCTCCCTGCTCCCCCTTGCCCCAGCCACAAGCCCTATCCCACACGAGTGGAGGAATCACGGTACGGGCCCAGGCCACGGGGAGGAAGGAGGTGGCTTGGCCATGGGGACGCCCTCCTACTGCTTACAGCCATGGCATGAAGGGCCCTGCGTGCAGGGTCCTGGACCCTCCTGGAGGAGCTTACTGTCCTTGAGATTCAGGCGGGGAATCCCAGCTCACCGCCTCCTGGTGACTCGCCGTGGAGGGCAGAATCCCATTCCCACGTGGCTCCCCTGACCACACACTCGGGGGCTTCAGGCACACAGATGTCTCCTCTTCAGGCTCCTGGGTCCGAGGTCCCTCAGGGTCTCAAAGGGCTAAAAGCAGGTGTGGGCGGGGCCAGATCCTCATGGAGGCTCCAGGGGGGGCTGCTCTCCAGCTTCTAGAGACATCTACACACCTCGGCTCGTGGCCCTCCCCCCATTCCCAGCCAGCCTCTCTCTGACCTTGACGCTCCTTCCTGCCTCTTCCAGTTAAGGGACCCTGGCAGCCCAGGACCTGCCCGGAGGATCTAGGGCACCTTCCCTCCTTCCGGTCAGGGAGTTGGCAACCTGAAGTCCCCTTTGCCATGGAAGGTAACACATTCCCAGTTTCCAGAAGGAGGATGTGGACAGTTTGAGGCCACCACTCTGCCCGCACTGTCTCAGCTGACCCGCAGGCACGCAGGACATCTGGCCTTGCCAAGGACACAGAGGTTCCTCCCTGTCCGTCCCCTCACCCCCCTGCTTGCCTTGTCCACGGCTCCAGGCCCGCGGTGGCCCCAGGAGGATGGCTGGGACACAAGCTGCCCATTGTGATTCCGTGGGTGGATCCCGCAGGGCCTGGCAGGCCCGTGGTTGGCGTCCTCCCTGCCTGGTAAACAGGCCTTGTGTTCCGGCAGCCAGATCCCCACCCTGCCCTGGGCTGGCCAAGACCAGACTCTGAGTCTGGCTCTCCTGCCTGCCTGCCTGGCACATGGTCCCTTGGTCACTGTGACACGGGTGCCCTGAGCCATCACCGGCATCTGATGACACGATGCTCGGGTCCCGAGGCTCTGGGGAGGGGTCAGCGGAGCCTGCCGGGGGCATTCATTGTAAAGCATCCGTTGGCAGGAGGAGCGTGCCCCCATATGCCTCCCAGGTCTGGTGACCAGCAGGTCCTGGGACTTTCGGCTGTTGATGTCACTATTGTCACCAACGACGGAGAGAGGGAGGACAGGGAGGCCAGGGCCTTGTGGGGAATAACAGTGGCTATCACCGTGGTCCCATCGAGGCGCGGATCTGGAAGGCATTGATTGGGGCCAGGTGGGCTGGGGATGAGGCCTGGAAACCAGAGGAAGGGACGCAGAGCCCTGACCCCTGGGCCAGCCCCGTCCTGGCTGCATGGGCTCTGCGGCGTCACCTGTCCAGTGTGGCCAACTTTCAGCCTGTCCTGAGACCGAACCTCCTCCAGGAGCCAGAGGTCCCACTCTGATAAGTCCATGGTCCCCGAGGCTTGGGAATGAGGACACTTGGTGGAGGCCAGGCCCAGAGAAATGACAAAGTCCCACCCGTGGGAACAGCATGTTTCTCCTGCAGAGCCTCCAGGCGGCCTGGGCTGAGCAGTCTGCTCAGGGCGCCCATCCAGAGTCCAGGGGACAGGAGAGGCTGAGCACGGGTCTGGCAGCCCTGGGCCAAGGGCTTGCCCTCTTTGGAAGATCATGAGCAGCTGAGAGCAGAGCCCTGGTGGAGAAGGGGGGAGGGGAAAACAGGGCAGGGCAGGGGGAGCGAAGGGGCAAGCCAGGCAGGAAGGGAGGTCAGCAGAGAGAGGCTTAGGCAGCCCTGTATGTCCTCCCCCGCCCCGCCCCCACCACGCTGTTTGGAGAGGACGCGGTATTCCCCGGGAAGAGGGCTCTGTCTTCCCCTGCCTCCCCCACCCAGCAGAGCCTCCCAGCACCCCGGGGGGAGCCAATGCAGGTTCCGGGGGCCACTTTGGATCTCCCCTCCAGTCATGGGCCAATCCCCATCGCAGCCAGGCCTGATTCCAACAGGCTCCCTCCGACCTGCTCGCCACCCCGGCTCTGGAGCAGGGCTCTGTCTAGCTGAGGCCCTTGCTGTCTCGTAGGCCCCCCCGGGGCTCCTCGGGGCAGGCCACGTCCCTGACCTCGGCCCAGATGCCGCAGGCACAGGTGCTACCGAATGCTTTAGTGGGGGGTTTGTACAGGTGCTGCTGGGCCTCTCGGGGACGTGTGTGCTGGGCCTGGCACGCCACGAGGCTGGCATGTCTCAGAATAGGACGGGAACCAGATGGCCCACCTATGGTGGGGCGAAGAGATTTGTTAACGAAAAGAGCACTTTCAGGGCTGCCGGCAGCTTCGGGGGACCACGAGAACGGCTGAGGCATCAAGGGACCTGTGACAGAAGAAGCTGTGACGACCACCCCCAGGCCGAAGGACGGCAGGAAGGACGTGGTCACCAGAGCCCGGGCCGTGGTCTCAGGAAAGACCAGCCGGTGGGATCCGTGCTCCTGCAGCCTGGTGAAGCACGAGTACCCTCCCTTCTGCTCCCCTCCATCCGAGGTCCCGACGCGCCCCTGATCGGCAGGAAGCCCCAGCTAGAAGCCAGAGGGTGAGGGGGTCAGGTGGGCAAAGTCACCTACTGGGTGGGTGGCTTCCCGGGGCACAGTGGAGGCAGCGCAGAAGGGGGTGAGGTCTGGGATGAGAAAGTTTATGGACCGAACAAGTGTCCGGTCATTGCCCCCAAACAGTAGCAATTAGACAGTGATCATAAGGGTGCCGGAGGAGGGGATGCAGGATGTGATGGTGCAGGAGGGACCGGTGGCCATGATAACGGGGTCCCCCCGCCGGAATCACGGGAAGCCCCTGCCCGGCTCGGCCCTGAGCCATCTGCTGGCGCGCTGTGATCTGCTGTCCACTCAGCATCCATTTCAGCCCTGCCTTTGCTTGTGACGCTCTACACCCATGATCTGGCAGCCTTCCTGCCGCCATCAGACTGGCTGCCCGCACAGAGGGAGGCTGCCCGACCACAGGAGATCCGAGCTGGCCAGGACGGCTCGGAACCCGCCCCTAGCCACCGTTCCCACCGACCGCCGCTGACCCCCGGGCCACCCCAAGCCACGGAGCACAGGTCACACTCCCGCGGACGCTCCGGGGCCCACAGCTCAGCCCCTCTTATGTGGGTGACTTATTCCCCAGGGCCCCACCAGGCTGTTCAGGGGAAGTGACTCCCCACAGGGTCCCTCCTGCCCCCAACGCCCCCGAAACCCAGACAATGTGTGTTCCTCTTCCTGCCCTCCAACCCCCTTGGATCTCCCTTCTCTGCCCTGGTCCCGACCAGTGAGTCACTTCTCTGCCCACTTCACGGCCATGGGGCCGGGAGCCCGGGGTGGGGGGCGGTGAGGGTCAGGCCAGCACCCCACTGCGTGCCCGTGCCCGGCCCTGCCGCAGCCTGCACTCTGCTCCCGTCCTTCCGGGGACCTGGGCCCACACCTTACAAGTAGGCAGGGCCCTTGCTGACCTTGGATTCCTTCCGCATGACCGCACTTGGCCACTTTTTAACCCAGTACAAACCCGCACACACCGATGCACAGACAGCCGTGCACGCGTGCAACACTCAAAAGTACAGAAGACCTGTGTAACATGCCCGTACGACACACTCACGTGCACACACTCGGCCCCGGGGAGGGTGGCTGCGGAGAGGGGCGCCTCACCTTGTCATTTCTTGACGTTGACCCCCCCGCCAGATCCCTTTCCTACCCTGTCCCCACACGGCCATCAGGGTCCCCGGAGTGGCTCTGAGGGGTCCGGCCCAACCCGCCCCAGGTGTCGGGGTGCCCTAACCCTCCCCGCGGCTGGGGGCCGGTTCTGCAGGGGTGCAGGGCTGGTGCTCCGTAAACATTGCGCGGCACAGGTCTCTGAGCTAAATATATCGTTCCCCCAGAGCAAACCGTCGGCGGGAACCGCGATGCCTCCCTGCAGCCCTCCAGGCTTGGGAGACCAGCTTCGCCAGTTTCCGGTAGGCTGAGCCCCAGGCCTCCCTGCCTTCCACCCCCACCGCATCCCCCGCGGAAGTGCTGCAGGCCTGATCCAAGTTCTCCCCGTTCCCGGGAAACCCCGCTGCCTCCTCCGTCCTGGAAACACACCCCGGATCTGCCCACGGCTCCCCTGCATCACACGGCGGCCTCCCACCGGCGTCCCTGCCGCCTCATCACCATCTGCGCTCCCCGCAGCCACCAAGGAGGGCCTGGCCACCCTGCAGGCAGCGCGGGCCCTCCGCTCGTGGCCCCGCGCTGCCTCGTGGGACCGGCACCCGCAGAAGGGGGACCGCCTGCTCCCGGACATCCCCCTGTTGCCTGCCCAGCTTTTCACCTAGCCCTTAGCACCTCTTGATTGACTCCTTTAATCCTTTATCCTCTTTTTGCTTTTTTCCCCATCTTCCCACACTCGGGCACTGACTCCGTGAAGGCACAGGTCTGTCTGCTTTGCTCGCAGACTCGCGGAGGAGGAGGCCGGTCTGGCCCAGGCCTGGCCCGTGGGAGGTGCTTGGTAAATATTTGCTACGGGAACGAATGCACACAACGCATTTCTATTTCGAGCCCCAGCCAGGCCTCTGGAAACCCAGAAGCACAGGCAGATCTGCAAAGAAGGAAGCCCTCCCTTTCAGGGTTTGCTGGCTAAGCACCGTTTTTCCCTCCTGGAATCTCTCCACACCTCCAGCACGCCTCCTGCCTGGGGGGTCTGCAAGCAGCTGATTGGAAGACGGGCTGGGTTAGGGGAAGGGGGCTTTGGGGTAGGGCTGGAGCGCCGAGGCCCCAGGCTGTCCCTGCAGCTGCTGCCTTTGCAAACGCCTGGAATCCTGGAGCCGTTCCCACCCAGCCAAGCCTGGCCAGCTGAGCACTGACCCTCCTTAAAGCTGCGTACGGGGGGCGGGGGGGGCCTGCCTGCTGCAACCTTTTGTGTCCGTCCTCGTCCTGGAGCCCGGAGGCCAACCTCGTGGGCATGGCAGGGCTGGGAGCGCCCCCTCCCTGCCCTCCCTGGGGAGAGGCCCCCCTCCCCGCCACACGCCGGATCACTCAGGCCACTCCGGAGTCACAAGGCAGATTTTCCATTAGCGTCAAATGCCTGCGCATCCTGACCAGCAGCTGATGTGAGTGCAAGGGGAAAGCACTTTAGGTAACCCGCGTACGGGGCCGGGGTGGAGGGGGTTCTCCGGGCCAGGCCCCGAAGGGCACTGTACCCCAGCATCAGGGGCGGGGACGACGCTTTAAGCGCAGACCCTGGCACACCCCTCTGCCTCCTGCCATCATCCTCCCCGAGGGTGAGCACTACAGCCTGGGGGTACAAGGCAGGAGGGGTCCGTGGTCTGCCAGTTGCAAGCGCCCCTTGGATGCCTCGACACCCCAAACATGTGTGGAGCACTTCCTGCGCTCCTAGCACTGTGAGCTCTGTGGGAACCCCGGGCATGAGAGTAGGAGGTGTGAGGTCCCGAAAGGCAAGATCTTCTGGGGTGACATCAGCAGCCGTTCCCAGGCTGTCAGGCTGTGGCTTTCACCTGCCCCGACACAATGTCTTCTTTGTCCAGTAACAGAATCCCTCTTTGCCTTCAGTGAAGCCTCCTCACCCCGTCATACCCTCACAACAGCTTCTGTTGTTGGTGGGATACCCTCACGGTCCCCAGCGTGGTCACGGGATCTGGCTGGGGTCCCACGACCCGAGGCCAGCCAACAAGAGAGCGGCGCTCCCCCACCCACAGAAACCAGCTCAGTGACGGCCATGGGACCCAAGTCCACACAATCTGAACAATGCCCGGGATTTTTCTAGAACGATCCTGATCCTCCAAGCTGGGAGTTCTAAGGACCCCCTGGGCCTTGAGCTCCCAGGCCACCTTTGCCAGGAAGCAAAGCCAACATCAGTGAAATCAAGTTTAGAATCTGAATTAAGATGGTGCCCAGGGTTGTCTTGCCAGCACCTAGATGCAGCTGTGCCTGAAGGCAGCTGCCTCCTACACGTTCTAGTTAAGTCAACCAGCAAACTCTTCTTTTCTGAAATGAGCTTGGCTTGGGGTCCTGTCAGTTGCAACCGAAAGGAACCCTCAGTGCCACTGAGCGATGTTAATTCTCAACGTTTTGAAACGGATCTGTAGACGGTCATGGGGAGCAAACCAGTGTGAGGGTACTGGCTCTGAAAAGTGCGAGAAGGGGTCTCAGGTTTGGGCAGATACATTTGCAGACCCCCCCACACACCCCTGTGTTGCCTCTGAAACTGCCCGTCTAGGCTGGTCCAACTGTTCCTGAAGGATCTCTGTAAGCCACTAGAAGGGACCCTAATCACAGAATTAGTATCTGGGATTAAGAGCAGCATAAGATTTTGCAAACCATGAGTTCCTCCTCCCAAGAATTCCCATGAACATGGTGACAACCTCGGCATGTTGGTGAGCCCCTCCAGTGAGGGGGGCTGCTTATCCTCTGACATGTACCCCCACCTGTCACCCTTCCCCTGCCCCCCCCCCCCCAGCCCAGGGACGTCTGAGACGGAGCTAGTACAGGAGAGCAGATCGTCCCTGTGTGAGCAAATGGCACAGGGGCCACTTAGGGCCCTCCCGCCCAGGAGCAGGCTGGGGCAGGAGATGTCCGCGCCCGGGGAGCCCAGAACAGGACAGCCGTTTCTGATGTTCTCTGACCCCCCGCTGCAGCCCGCCTCCCCTGGGCCCTCCCAGAGCCATAGCCCAGGAGGCAGCGTCCGACAGGGACCTTCCTCTCTCCAGCTCCCCCACTGACAGCGATCAGATGGGCCAGGCAGGCGACAGACACCCACTTTGTCCATCCTAATTCCGTGACGCTCCACGGACATATGGCCCGTGCGGCAGGGTGACACTGCCTGCCCTCGGTGGGGCCGGGTGACCAACATGTCGGGGCCGTGGCCACGGAGGGCAGGTGCACGATGGAGCCCGGGCTAGCGCCAGGTGGCGGTGATGGCGCTGGTCCCTGGACGAGCCGAAGGCGGGGAGTCTGAGGCGGCCTCGGGGCAGACGCAGAGGGGCGCACAGATGGAGAGGAAACGGGTGCGTCGGTGGGGAGAGCCACAGGGGGTGGTGGAGACAAGGCGAGTCCGGCTCGAACTCCCGGGTCTGGGGCAACGGGGCGCCCCGAGGGCGTGTCCCACCACACCCGTGGAGAGGGGCCTGAGCGTGGGACGGTCCCGGTGTGCAGGCTGCCCCACCAGCCCCGCTCTCGGAGCCGCTTCTGCAGTGTTTATGGAAATGTAGTTTTGCGGGGGGTGCAGTGTAATTGAGAATCTTTTAATGTCTGTTTACAGCCGCTGTTCCCGCGTGAGTGATCACGAGCACCGAGGGAGGTGATTGTACCCGGGGTGGTCTCCGTGGGCGCGGGGCCCTGCGCGCCTGTTTCCGCCACCCGCGTGCCACTTAATGGGGAGGAGTCCTCTGGGTTCTGAGCAGAAAGTGACCTCAGACAGGAGCCCGTCTCTGTCACGGGCCCAGGCTGCTGGCCCTCAGGGCCACGTTCCAGGGCTTAACCCACACACGCCCCTCTCTCCTCTGGAGGCCAGAGCCTGAGCCCCTGGCGTCGGCGGGGCTGTGCTTCCCGGAAGGCTCCAGGGCGGGTCCTGCCTGCCTGTCCCGGCTGCGGCTGGTCCCCCGGACTCCTCCGTGTTCCGCGGCTGTGTCCCACCACCGCAGACTCTGTCTCGGCCTTCTCCCTGTGTGTCTCCATGTCCTCTTCTCACAAAGGCACCAGCCATCGGGGCTAGGGCACACCCGAATGCCTGATGATCTCATCTTAACTGGGTTACATTTGCAAAGACCCTATTTCCAAATGAAGTCACGACATGATGTTCCAAGTGTACACGAACTTTGGGGCGGGACCTAATTCAGTCCTGTCCGCGGTCCCACGACCCCACACGGTGGATGAGGAAACTGATCTAAAGGCGGAGGTTTTCAGGCTGGCTGGGATGGGGCTGGGACCACAGCCTGGATCCCTCCCTGCCCGGACCGCACCACCCCTGTTCCCTAGAAGCCCCGGCCTCCCCTGCTCACCACCGAGTGCACAAAACTCTCCCGCCGGGTTCCCTCTCCGGGCCCGTCCTCCCTTTCCCTCCAGTTTCCAGACACAGTGGCAAAGGGGATAAAGGGATGCAGCATGTGGTGTGTGCTGGCTTTCGTCTGAGAAAGGGTAAAAGTAGGACTGTTATGTATTTATTTATATTTGCAAAAAATCAAGCTGCAGAATGATAAATAAGAAACTAATAAAAATGGTGATTTGGGAGTGGGCAGAGTCAGGGAGGGCAGTGAAACTTCACTGTTCCCAGTTTGCTATAGTGTTTGTGTTGAAAAGACACCCCAGGGGCAGTGGGGGACTCAGTCAGTGGGGCGTCTGCCTTCAGCTCAGGTCATGATCTCAGGGTCCTGGGATCGAGTCCTGCATCGGGCTCTCTGCTCAGCGGGAGCCTGCTTCCCCCCCTCTCTCTGCCTGCCTCTCTGCCTGCTTGTGATCTCTCTCTGTCAAATAAATAAATAAAATCTTAAAAAAGAAAAGGAAAGCCACCCACCTTTCTATCTCCCTTACCATGCACGGACACCGAACACTTTGCTTTGGACACTCTGTCTCCAAATGTGGGGGCTCTGGTCCCACGGCAAGCAATTCTGCACAACCCCAGCTGGATGTCTTACGATTTAACTCCATTCTGGCACCGTCTGCGTGGAGACAGCATCAGATCCCACAGATGGGGGCTCGGTCCCACAGGACCCTACCCCTGCCCCCTCCCCACACCCCTGACTTCAGATGCCAACACGAGAATCAGGTCTCAGCAGACCCCCCAATTCCGACCAATCAGGGCTCCACGACCCCGCCTCGCGTCCGACGAATCTGCCAGAGCGACTCACAGATCTCAAGGAAACACATTTGCGGGTTCGTTATATAATAAAGATGTGATAAAGGTTTCAGGTGAACAGCCAGATGGAGAGACATGTGGGGGGGGTCTGGGAGGGTCCCGGACACAGGAGCTTCCGTCCCGTGGAGTTGGGGTGCGTCACCCTCTCCGTGTGGACGTGTGCCCCCAGCCGGAAGCTCTCGGGACCCCGTCCTGTTGGGATTTACGGGACTTCCTCATGCAGGCCAGGAACGGCTCAAAGACCCCCTTCCCAGCCCCTCCCCCTCCCTGAATACCTGGTGGGGGGAGGGGAGGCCCTAAAAGTTCCCAGTGTCCAGTCACCGCTGCTCTGGAGACCAGCCCCCACCCAGGAGCCGTCCAGGAGTCCCCCGAGTCACCTCATTAGGACAGAAGATGCTCCCAGAGCTCTTGTCACGTGGGGAATGAGGAGGGTCCAGGAGCCCCGGGGGTTTGGGGGGGCCCAGACACCAGGACCGAGATCCCTGTGATCTCACAAGGTTTGACTTCCAAACTACGTAAACGTTTTCATATTCAAAAAATAAACTTAAACTGAAAAAGAAAGAATCCTTACCAAAAATACCCCACCAATTTCTATAAATTTATATAAATTTGTAACAAAACCAAAGGATTTATTTCAAAGGACTTTGGGACACAGTATTTAGATTGTTTTTAATGGGATTTTTTTAAGGACAAAAAGTAATAAAGACGTTATAAATATCATCCAATAAGTCTTACAGTTAGAATGAAATCTGACATTGTAATTTGAATTTTGTGTATTTCCTAAGATAATGCCAGTAAGTAATTAAACGAATGTTGGAGGAACCAGTTACCGGTGGGAGAGGAGACGAGTCAGAATCAGATCGGTGATATGGAACCCGCAATCCTAAATCTGAACTGGAAGGTTAATGTTGTCTCGTGCTGTAAAAACATTTCCTAGCACTCGTTCCCGCACCAGACAAACTGGAAGCAATGACCGCAAACCCAGCACCGAATACCTGCATTTGGGTCTCTGACACCTCCCCCCGCTTTTATAAAAGCTCCTGGGTCAGATGGAGACACGGTGGACAGAGACCCGTCCCGTGCCAGCAAGAAGGAAAGCGTCCCGCCACCGGCCACAGGACGGGTCTCTCCCTGGTGGGACCCCGGGGAACTGCCGCCACACCTGACCGAACACGTTTAGTGGGTGCCATGCATCCACTCCCCGCGACCCCCAACAAGAAATTAAGAAGAAAAAAATTTTTGACCTCACTCCACTGGAGGAAGTTTTCGTCGGGATCCCTTACTCCAGAACCGGTAACCGAAGGACAAAAGGAAATGGATTCTGCATGACCCCATCTTCCTGTAATGTGAACCCCCTTCCGGGGTAACCAAAGAGCCCGAGGGGACGGCGGGGAAGGCTCTTCTGCAGAAAACAGCGGCAGCAAGTCTACCTAGAATGAACGATGGGATGTGGAGGCCCAGCGTCTGTCCAGCCCTCACGACGCGGTGACTCCGGCCGCCTTCACAGGCGAGCGCTGCAGCTCCGAGGGGCGCGGACCGGGGCAGAGGCTTGGGGCGCCTGCCGTCCCGCGTGGGTCGCAGGGGAGGGACCGGGCTCCACCATCCGCACCCCTGCTGGGGCCGGCCGCCACGCCTGGGCCCGTGCGCCCGCCTGTGATGGAGCCTTCAGACCGAGATGCTCATTTGCAGGGAGTCCCGGAGGAAGGGGGTGGCAAGGGACACCTGAACGGGGGACTCCGGACCTGGATTCTTGACTACGCCTTGGCACGAAGGGAGCAGAGGGAGGCGGTTCCAGGACAGGAACTGGGAGAGACGCAACACGCCGACGCCGAGGGGGAGTCTGTCCTCTGTCCCACAAACCAGCGTGGAGTCGCCGGTCCTGCCGCCGGCCCCGAGAGGCCCGACGGTGGTCAGCGCGGCGGCCCACGGGAATGAGGCTGCCCGAGAGGCCGTGCGCGCGCGTGCACCAGGCCCCGCGGGGAGCGCGGCTGTCCCGCTTCCTTTCTGTTTGGACATTGTCACACCGGAAAGAGGCGAAGCTCTAGGCGCAGGTCGAGCCCTCCTCCCGGCTGCTGGCGGCCCTGGGTGGTTTTGTGAGAGTAGAAGGAAGCGCTCCTGGTCCCCAGGGCTCTCCTGGGTCTATGCGCGGTGACCCGCCTCCGCCTGCATCACTGCGCACAGCTCCGGGGACAGCTTCCTGACCCGGGAGAAGCCGGGGGAACCCAGGACAGAGGCCAGGAGCCGGAGACTTCCCACAGAGACAGGGCGGCTGGGGAGGGGATAGGGCCGGGGCCCCGGGGTGCCTGTGCCCCGAACACCCTCCTTGAATCCCCATCCAGGTGGCATGGCCAAGGACCAGGCTCGTGCGCCCGGGACCACCAGACTCTGCCCTCCGGGTTCTGGCCCCCTCCCTGCTGGCTCGTGCCCGGGGCTCCAGGCTCGTGTGTCCGGATGTGGCTCCTTCCGTGTCCCATGTGCCTTCTCCCAGCAAGGACAGCACCGCAGGCAGGCGGCTCAGGGACCCAACACACTGGTGTGCGGGGCAGGCGGCAATTCCAAAAGAACTCCCCGAGCTCGAGCTCGACCCTTCCCGGCCCAGCGCCCCGCTCTCTGGTGACCACGATGCCATGCACTGGGCCTGGGAGCGGGGGACAGGCCGGCGTTTAAAAGCGGCCGGGGACGTAAAGGGTCCATGGATTTCAACTGAAAATTTAGCCTCAGGAAATTAACTTGCAAACGCACCCATTCTTTCATGACTTATTAACGACAGCTGTTACGAGTCTAGGGTCGGAAAACCTGAGAACAATCCAGATTTCCTACAGGACAGTTACAAAGGACAGCAGCAGGCCCCCGATGTGTCATTTTATCCTATGATATGAGGTAAGCTGGAAGAGAAGACTCTGGAATTTTTCAGAACTGATGTCTGATGGTGATAGAACCGAAGGTCATTTTCGCTTTTGTTCTGAAGGTTTTCCCGTGTTTACTGTGCGGCTGGTGTTTTACCGTCTGATGCCCGCCGCCCGCTGAGCATCCAGCCAGAGCTTTACGCTCCGTGTGGGTGTGACCAACACGTTGCAGAAAAGGAAACCGAGGCTCCACGTTGAGCTGATCAGCCGGGGAGCAGCCGTGCCCCTGGGATCCAGGCCCCAGACGCCCTACAAAGCCCGGGACATTGCTCGCACAACAGTGGCCTGAGCCTCCCTCCAGGTCCACCTGGGCAGAGCCCAGGAAGCCATATAGCCCAGCCCCCGGGGTGACGGGATTCTGCTGGTCATCAAGGTCAGAGGGGCCCGGAGTCCCCACCCGTGTGGGTACAGGGAAGCGGCCACCAGGAGCCAGAAGACCCAGGGCCTGAAGCCGCTCTGCGAAGTGCCCGCTCCGTCGCTCGGGTCTGGGCTCGCAAACTGCCCGGAGAGGACATTCACAGCCACAGTCCCCCCAGTCCTCAAAGCGGGCGCTCCCCAAGAGAACAGGGTGGGCTCTGAACATGGGTCTGTGCCCAGCGAAGTCCTGTGCGTTCCCGTGAACAACGGAGCCGGGCACGGAGGCGGGCCACACCCCCAGGTGTTGGTTCCCGATGGACCCTCAGGGACCAGGACCTTAGCTGAGCGCCTGCTTGAAGCCTGATTCAAAATTGGGGGATGGGTGGCGTAGCTCCCTGCCCTGCCTGGCCTGATGCCCACCCAACCTTGGTCCCCGGGGAGAGGGAGGGGCCAGGTCGCCCCAGGTCACCGAAGCTCTGCCCCTGTTGGGGGTGGTCCCTCTGGCAGAACCAGATGCTTGCTGCCCATTGGGGGAGGGGGGGACAGGAGGGGAGGGGGCTGCTCTGAGAGTTTCGTGGGGCGGAGGGAGCCATCTCAGCCCCCCTCATCCTGAGATGCAGCGTTCCCGGTACGGCAGTGGCCCGGCCTGTGGACGGACTCTCCGGATGCCGGCTCCGGGTTTCCTGTCCGGAAGGCCAGGCTGACGTCAGGGTGTGTGGGGACTCACCGCTGCAGGCCCGTGCAGAGGCCGGGCAAGTCCAGAAGCCGCCATGCTGGCTCCCTCGAGGCCCCTTCGGTACAGAAGCCTCAGGTGGGGGTGCTAAGAGGGGCTCTGAGGGTCCCCCCAGCTGCCGGGGCTCAGTGGACACCATGGTACTCCACACCGTCTACACGGTACCGGCACAGCGTGCAGGGGCACCAGGGGGTGTGCCGAGACCACGTGACACTTTGTGTGTGTGTGTGTGATGCGTGTGTCCCGTGTGCACATGTGAGGTGTGTGCACGCTTGTGTATCTGGGCATGCACCCCTCCCCCTCAGGCTGTATGGAGAAGGTTTGGGAGCCTCACAGCTGCCCGGGTGGAGTGGGGATTGCTGGATTCGGGCAGCCACGCCTTGCACACGCACGCGCACACACGCATGCAGAAACACATGTGTGCACATGCGCACATGCACACACGGCGTGCCAAGAGGGAGGGGAGGCACCCAGGTGAATGTGGGCCCGGTTCACAAGTCGGAAGCACAGGGACCACGGGAACCATGAAAGGGACGCGGAGCCCTGCGGAGCCATGGGCACGGCGACGTGGGCACGACGACATGGGCACGGCGACATTTCTACCTTCCTCCGCTTCCACCCTGCTGAAGTCCTGGCCCAGCCAGAAACAGCGTGACGTGTCCCTATGCGGAGGGAGCAACCCCGAAGACCTACAGGGTGCCAGGGGCAGCAGTCAGACAGGGACGCTGCTGGGGACACACCACGGGATCTCTGGCTGGCCTCATCTCCGCAGGGCGGGGAGGTCGGGGATGCCTACACCCTGCCCTGGTGGACAGAGGAAGCCAGAGTCCCGCCCCCACCCCATGCACCTGCGGCACGGCTGGTGGGGCTCCCGGGCTATGCCCCTTCACACCTGCCCTCCCAGGACGGCAGCCCGCATGGAGGGGCCGCGTGGTCAGCGAGGAGCTGGATCGGTGTGACCCCCGTGGGGGACGCTGATGGCCACCAGGCGCAGGAGGAGGCAGGGAGGACCTCCCCCCAGAGCCGCGGAGGGAGCACAGCCCCGATGCTTTGCTCTTAGACTTCTGGCCTCCAGGAGATTTCTATTGTTTTAGGCCCCACATTGGTGGCCTATGGTCGTGGCCATCTCCGTGCTTGCACACAAAGGTGGAGGCTCAGTGGCTTGGACGCTCGTGGACACGCCCAGGAGGCGTGGACGCTGGTCCCTCCGGGCAGGAGAAGCCGTCAGCCGGAGTTTGCTCTGTTCTGTGCGGGCAGCGTAGCAGGACCACCTGCCCTCTCCGTGTGCAGAGGGCTTCAGAGGGGACAGACCTTTCATTGGGGGGCGGCCTGAGGCAGGCCGTCGGCTCCGTGGGCTCCAGCGCCTGAACGCCGGACGCAGCAGTATGGCCCAGCGAGAGCCAGGGCCAGGGATGGCCGGCAGTGGAGGCGGCCCACTTGTCCTTGGGAAGAGGATGTTGAGGAGAGCCCCAGGAGGAGCTTGTGTCCCTGGGTTCGTCCCAGGGCAGCCTCCCTTGTCGCCCCGTGGGGTTGTCACCCGGGAGCGGGATGTCTCCACGCTGTCCCCACTCAGACAAGCTGGGGGCCGCCCCTGTTGAGCAGCAGGGGCCTGGGCTCTCTCACTGGAGAGGAGCTTAGAGGCTGCAGACCTCTCTGCTCTGTCACCGCCCCCGAGCAGTCCTCCCTAACCTTCCCATTTAAAGCTGCACCTGTCACTGCCTGTCCTTTCGCGGTGCTTATCGGGCAGGCAGTGCTGGGCTTCCAGTCCAGCTCCTGTGCGACCTTGGACAAGTTGCCTAACATCCCCGTGCCTCTGGATTGCAGGGCTCCCTGCCCC